>VDFB02000015.1:471478916-471544202 GCA_007258455.2 Sequoia sempervirens
AAGGCAACTTGGCCCCTTGTTTCGCTAGTTCAAGCATGTACAACGAAGGGTTAAGTCTCATCATGATGATGATTCTATGGTTGTCTGGATTTTGGAGCATTTCCGTCATTTCCTCGCGAGACATTCCAAAGGTGAGGTCCTCCCTTTAATTTTCTTCTTGTGGATTTTGGGATGATGAGGGGATCAATGGATTGCTTGATTCGGCGGGATTCATTTCTTGCATTTGTTTGGCTAAGGTCACTGAAGGGAGTTTTTGTGGGCTTCCATACTTCTTGTATTGAGATCTCGCGAAACCATAAAACAAGGATCAATCTTCGAATATGGGAGATGAATCTCTTGATTCCTTGGATTAATCTCTATTTTATGTCCCAAAGTGAAAGTTTTTAGGATGCTTTTAGGATCAAATGTGATGATGATATGATGGTGATGTTCAAAGATGGATGTTATGGATGTTTTTTGGCTTTTGATAAATCTTGAATGAAGTGCTAGGACTTTGGATTTTTGATTGGTTTGATGTTTTGGATTTTTGAGACTTTGTCCTTGATCTTGATTTGGAGTTTGATTTGGATTTTGAACAAAAGGAACCCTAAGATGTTTGATAATGATCTAAAGGATAGTTGTGTTCAAAAGATGATGATTTGGATATGTGTGAGGAGAAGGATGCATCTACCCATACCTACCCAAACTAAATGATTGTTTCACTAAGTATATGGAGAAGGATTCATCTACATACACTAAGCTAGACAAGATGATTTGGATGACTTTGACCAAAGATATGTAAAAGGATGCATTCACACATTCCTAGCCAAAGGTGTTTTGATAAATGTTTTTAAGGACTTGATCTCAATGAGTTTGGATGATTGCTTGATCTTGTCATAAAGCCTAGCATTTCAAGGATGATTTCAAGGTTTTTCAAAAGATGACTTGTGAGATGGATGTTTGGATGTTTTGAAAGATGGATGAAAGAGGTTTGATTTGTTTTGATCCCTAGATGAACCTAAAAAAGACCACTTTGCATTTTCCAAGACCTAGGTATTGAAGAGCATGCATATGCTTCCTAAAGACCTTTGTTAACCAAGGAATGACTTGAACATTTTGGATTTCCAATCAATGATTTTTGCTTTTGAGATTTGGAGTCTTCAACACACATGAAAGTTCATTTTGCTTAGTCTTTGCTTAATGGATTTATTTTACCAACAACACTTTCTTTGATTAAAGTTTCAAACTAAGATGTACCAATGTCTTAATTTCCTTAAACCCCACAAGATATTTTATGTGGAAATTCAATGAACTTAAGGCAAGGGTTTTTCTATTGTTTACTCAAGAAGACAAATTGAGATATAATCCAATGCTTAGGAACCTCTACGAACATGAATCCGCAGGGAAAGCAGTAACATATGGATTGAGTCAATGGTATTTGTCTTAAAGAGGGTTTGAAATTTTGAGAACCATGTTGAATGTTTGTTTGCAAAATGTTTTCGAATACACACTGTGTTTTCAAACAAAGAATAATTACAAGTCCTATGGATGTGATAGACAATGTTTGTTGAGTCCCCACTTGGACAAGTCCAGCTACGCCTACTTTTAGCGATGGTTAGATGCTTGACCCCACCGGGTTCTCCACGCATAATTCCACTTATAATGGGTAGCTGAAGCACCAACACCCATGAAACTCTACGGTATTTCCACTTCTACTAAGCCGTAAAATTGTGGGGCGTTTTAATGACCGTTTGCAACCAACAAACGATTAAGGATTTTGGCAAATTTCTAGCACATAGGTTCTAGTAAGGGACTTTCCGTCATGGAGATTGACTCCATACGGCAAGAGTCCCCTTCGATCCATCTTGTCGGAGCTTCAACCTGATTATGTATGCTTAACCAAAACCCTCATTTATATCCCTGGGCTGGAAATAATACTTTGGCTTTGTGAGTACACGGCTGAGTCATCGCTTGGGTGAGTACTTTTTCCCCAAGGCAGGCCCTCTAAGATAAACAAAAGCTAGCAAAGACACAATCCGTAACTCGATCGATCTTTGATGGCACAAAGAAAGAGAATGTACGCGAAAATGCCCCTACTCACACTCGCACAAGATGTTCAATTTTTAAGCCCAAATTGAAGTGTTTCAAAGTAATAAAATGTATTTTGAGTGTTTCTCTTGCACCCTAGATCGCACGAAGCGCAAGGGGAGAGGATACGTACTCAAAAGACAATCACACAAATCAAACACTTGTTCGTTTTAAGCACCAAATGAAATATGAAGATTGTTTGTTCAATTTTTAACCAAAACGAAATCTAGTAAGTGTGTCCTAAGGTTCGTTTTAAGTCCTTTGCAATGAAAAACAATTTGTTCGTTTTAGCCCCAATTGAAAACTAATGTTCTAAAACGAAAAGGAAAACAATTTCGTGTAGTGTTGATTAAACACTTAAAAAACACATTGTGTTTTCAAAAAAGGATTTCCCTCCTTTCGTGAAGTAGTATTGATTAAACATTGAAAGTGTTAAAAAAAACATTGTGTTTTCAAACAAAAATCCTCCTCCTTTCGTTTTCGTTTGATAGCCTTCCCTTTCGCCTTGCACCTTTTCGCCTTCGTTTGCTTTTGTACCTTTGTCGTTCGTTGTACCTTTTGCTTTTCCTTTGTTCGCTTTTGTACCTTGATTGTCACAAATAAAAGTTAAAAATTAAGACATGTCAACTTTATGAGGAAATCTTCTTTAAAGAGAGGAAAAATAAAAATTGCATTGACCTTCATTATTGAATTGTTATTATTCTACTTATTTATTCCTTTGTAAAGAACTTAATAAAGTCAAATAACATAAATAATAGAATAATAACTCACTAATGAATGTCAATGTATTTTACTTTTGAATTTCATCACAAAATCATGACAAATAATATCAAAACACAATAAATTTGAGATCTATCAAGAAAATAACCTTTGAAAAAAGAAAAATTTCAAATCCATTTTCAAAACAGAAAAAGTACGCTTTTTGTTTTTGCCTCTAGTTGTTTTTCTAACAGAACCATAGAAGAAAATTTTTACTCTTGTATGATGATACATGAAGTACGAGCCACTTGAAGCATGATAATTAATTACGATGTGAATGTTAGCCGCCTACTCAGCCGCCTACTGCAGATCAAGAGAATCTATACCAGCGACTTAAGGTCTGACACCATAGACAATTAGGAGCAACGCCTTCAAATTCACTGCTGGTTGGGGAAAACATAAATGCTATTACCTTTACAGATAACAGAATTTTGAAGAGAGAAGCTACGCCACAAAAAAAAATCAAAACCAATCTAATTTGCAGGTACACTTAACAATCTTCAATTAATGCATAACTGACAACATTCACTCACGTATCCAGCGAAGTAATGAATTACTAGCGAAGGTATAGCTAGCAAGAACTTGTTTTTAAACAACCATGATCAACAGGCACAAAAAAGAAGTCTCTCCAGCCAAAGGCGTGAGGTTAAATTCTGGCGACTTAGAAGTTTTTCCAAAGGTATTTGACAGATGTAAAAGAATATAAAGTAAAAAAAAACGCACTCCACAGCCCCTAGTTGGTGTAAAAAGAAAACGTGTGAGATAGAAAGAGCCAACATTTGAACTTCATACTTGGAAGAAAAATGATGCGCGTAGCTGGAGTATCACAACCAAAAGAAATGTCACCAATAATGCAGCCAATATCTTTTGACTCTCAAAAAACAAACAAAGTTATATCCCTTTATTTCAATAAATCTGGTGCGCTTGTGTTTCTCTCATCCACTTTAAATCATAACGGAAAAATTTAACACAGATACCCAAGATTTATCAGAAATGACTTGGGCGAGTAATGATAACTGATGATTATGAGTTAAACAAAGCCAGCAATTTTTATCAAAAGATTTGAAAATTTATTAAAATAGAAACAAGAGTTATGAGTATCCCATCTCAGTCTTCATTTTAATTCCATAAACTGTAGTAATATATCAGCTGAAAAGACTTTTAGAAATTTTCTAGCAAGTAAAGTTCACAAGCACAAAACTTGATTTAATTAGCAGGCATAAATCCAAAACAGATTTACGTAATGGCTTTTCGGTAGATTATATCTGGAGATCCACTGAAACAAAATAGTCAGTATGTCTGAAATGTTCTTTTTCTTTATGACATGACTATAAAACATGGGAACCTGGACGAATTACTTGTGTATTTTGTCACAATAGAGCATAAAATTTAACCCAAGATTTTTAATGAAAGAAGTGTATATGCAGCAAATAAATTTGGTTCAACAACTAAAGAAATCAGAATTGCTTGCCCTCCTTCTAGCGCCAAGATGAAGTACCCAAAATCTGCAATGTAAGACCAACCTCAAAAACTCATTAGAAGGGTTAGTATAACACACAAATCTGCAAATACCTCCATGGAATATATTGCAAATGCTTTCAAAAATGCAACAAATGATAATATAAAGACTAAAACATTATGAAAACAAAAGCAAGCTACCTATTCCATGTTGGATTGGTGTCACATGTGCTAGTGACCCTTTCCTAATCCTTGATCAAAGCTAAAATTGAAAATGCTAAGAAGATGGTGGAGTGATGATGAAGATCAAATCTCAAATGAAGATATAACCTTGTGCATGAAATTGTGAAGATTGTGAAGGATTTGCTTGAGGATGATGCACTTATTTAAATTTTCAAAATGCCAAGTGTTGAAGAGGGACCAATGTGGGATCAAAACACAATGAGTTGCGACACTTTGTCATCATGTGATTAGTTGATGTATATGCAAGATTTGGGAAGAGTGCCCAAGAGGGGAATTTTTGAATTCAAATTTGCAATAAATTTTGGAGAGGGGACAAGAAAGAAGAGCAAATAAATGCCCGGCTTTGGATTTTGTCATGTTGAGGAAAATGGTTTTAATAAATCAATAAAATTGATTTATTGTGCAAGTGGCTAGGTCTAGATAATGCAAGTGGGATGTGATTAGTATTAGATTAGGATTAGATGATGATCATGCTGATTAAATACTGATTAGATGATTTGACTTTTAGGACTTAAATACTTGATTTATTTAAATCAGAAAATGGTGGAATATGATTTAGGATTTGATTTAAATAAAGTCCTGATTTATTGGATGAATGGAATATGATTATGCATGATGTAAATTTGACATGTCTACATCTTCAAAGATGGAGAAGATTGTTTGCTAGATACCCACGTCATGTTCCTGAAAAGGAAAAAATCACCACTTTTATAAATAGCTTAGATCAAGAGATGAGATGTCATCTTAATCTTCATTGTCCTCCCTCTTTTCAAAAGTTGATTGAAAATGCCATCACTATCGAAAGTTCCTTGCTCCAAAGAGGGATAATAAAACTTCATAAGGACAATCCTAGCTCTTCAAATCACCACAACAAAAAATCTAAGTTTTGGACTCGTAAAAAAAATGTGGTGAATGATGGTGTTGTAGATGAAAATCATGTATCAACTAAGCCATTTGTTCTTAGTGTTCCAAATGCTCCTTGCAACAATAACTATAACAATGTCAACTCGGTCACAAATCAAGGAAACAATCCTCCTCCTCCTTAGAATAACATGAATCAAAACTTTACTCCCAATCAAGGGAATGTTAACAATCAAGGTTACTGTGGAAACAATAACAACAACAATGCCTTAGGAAATGCCTCAAATGCGAATCCACAATGATCTTCATTCTTCTCTAGCAGAAGAACTTTTACTCCACTAGGTCAATCTCTAGAATATGCCTTTAAAGAGTTGATGGCAAAGAACGTTATCACCCTACCACCTCAACGAAATTACGAACCCAGTGTGAAGCCTCTATAATGGAATGATGCATACTATTGTGATTATCATCTATACAAGGGCCATTGCACGAATAATTGTAAAGCCTTGAAGAATGTAATCCAAGACTTGATAGAAAATGACACCATTAAGGTAGAAGGACACCAACAATCAAATGAAGACCACCAAGCATTTCACAATCCTTTACCCAATTATCAAAAGGGTGAGTCTTCTAGAAAAAGTGTGAATCATATCAATGATGATCATATAATCAATCATATCTACACTGACGATGAGCAGGTCAATGTTATAAAATTCAATGAAAAGATGGAATATAGTGAGGTCAACGCAACAACAAGGGAAAAAGCTAAAGTTTTCTTAAAGGGTGATTCTCTGAAATCCATTGTTCCCCTACCTCAACATCAGTATGACTTAGTCAATCAACTTCGAAAAAATCCTGCTCAGATTTCCATCTTAGAACTCCTGAAGATTTCCCCAGCACACAAGGAAATTCTAGAAAAGGCCCTTGTTGAAACAACTGTATCCACTGATATGGAGGTGGATCGATTTCAAGCCATGGTGGGACATTTTTCCTCACCCACATGCCTCTTATTCTTCGAAAAAGATGATGTTTCCATAACTCATCCCCATAATTCATCATTATACTTAGAAGTCATGGTCCACAAGTTTCATGTTAGACAGGTTCTAATAGATGGAGGGGTTGGTTTGAACATATGTACCATGAAGTTGGTTAAGGCTTTAGGATTTTCTGAGGACTCCATTGATCCCAGAAGAAAGATTACTATTAAAGCCTATGATGATGAGGAAAGAGCATCCAAGGGTTTAATCATGCTACCGATCAGTGTGGGACCTGTTATGAAGAATACTTTCAGTCAAGTATTAGACCATGATCTTGCATACAACATCTTGTTGGGTCATCCTTGGATCCATGAAATGCAAGTTGTCCCGTCCACATATCATCAATGTCTTAAGTTTCCCTATGATGGACAAGAGATCACAATACCAGCTGATAATTCAAATACTCAGACTTGTGCCAACATCAAATCTAGTCAAGACACTTTGGTTCCTAACAATCGAGAAGCTCCTGCTAGTACTTCTCCCAAATTTGATACAAAAATAAGTCAGTTAACCTAAAAATTTGACAAGCAACTACGGTTCAAGGAAAATGGAGTAGGGGAGTACTCTCTCTATCTTGCTAATCTACCTACATCGCCTCGGTCACATGGGAAACCTTATATCACACAACAACAAATATCTGTAGCATCAACATCAACACAACCACCAACAGGGCCAAATACAAATTTTAATGGATGTTTTATCAAAGAAAAATTCCCCATGAAATATCCTGAGGATACATAAATTCTAAGTTGGCTCTATAAAGATGAAGATGAAACAATTCTCAATATCAAGTTTCCAATTGATAGCTATGGTAAGGGGTATTCAATCATGTAAAAAATGGGATATGATGGTAATGGTCCTATCGGAAAGAGAAAATGAGTAGTTGAGCCTATTGACCCTCCAGGACTAGCTGTAAAAGATAAAATAGGACTAGGCTATGATACTAACTCAACAGAAACAACATCCAAGCAGTCACATGATATTGTCCTCGCATTGGAAGAAGGTTCTGATACAAGAGAGGCATGTTTGACAGCCATTCAAAATTTCATGGATAATAACTCTGACGCAGACTCTGGTGAATATGAATGGGACACCATCCACAATGATGAGTTCTTGAGGGATAAAAAGATCAATGTGATACACAAGTATACCCCAACTCTAATCGAGGGTGAAGGTTCAGAGACCCAACCACAAGAATCTAAACTACAAGGTGACTATGATTCTAGTGATACTGAGTTAGATTTAAATAAACAAGACTATCGCGAGAACAGTACCATCATTGATCAGCCTCATACCTCAGATCTTATGGTCAACTTTGTTATGACCATAACCATAGCCGATTTCATGCAACCCGACGACCCGCTATCTTTGATCCATCCTGATCTCATTGATTTTGATTCATCCGAACCTATCAATATACCTATGTTTCAAAGTGATGAATCTATCGTAAACTTCCTTTCTACAAATGATGCAAATGATTATTCCACTAGCGATTTTTGACATAGAGTCTTTAATCAGGAGAGTGTCAATTCTCCTAGCTATAAAAATAAAAATAAAAAAGAAAGATCTAATGGTGAAAAACAGAATCTGGTAGTGTTAGATCAAACAAAAGATAAAATAAAGAGCGTATCAGATAGTGAAAACCTTTTTAAGGCACCAGATGATGGGAAGCTTGAAACTATCCTGGAGCACTACCATGAGCGATTGCCTATCTTGATTGAGCCTACAAAATCCGTCAATCTTGAAACTTCAGAAAAACCAAGGATTTTATAGTTAGCTGCATCAATGACAGAGAAAGAAGTACCAGAGTTCATATAATTTCTAAAAGAAAATCAAGTCAACTTTGCTTGGTCTTATGTGGACATGCCAAGTCTTGATCCTGATCTTATCATGCATCACTTTTCTATCAAACCAGGGGTTAAGCCTGTGAAACAAAAACTCAAAAAGATGCACCCCCATGTTGCGTTATTGTTTAAGGAAGAACTAAGAAAACTCCTTGATGTGGGCTTCATAAGATCAATCGACTATGCAAAATGGATCTCCAACATTGTTCCGATATCCAAGCTAGATAAAAGTGTCAGAGTGTGCACAAATTTCAAAGATCTTAATAAAGCATGTCCTAAGGATGACTTCCCACTTCCAAACATTGACACTATAGTTGATCTGACAACTGGCCATGCCATTTATTCATTAATGGATGGTTTTTCTAGTTACAACCAAATCAAGATTGCACCTGAAGAGTAGGAGAAAACAACTTTCACATGTCCATGGGGAACTTACTGTTGGAATGCCATGCTTTTTGGTCTAAAGAATGTTGGGGCTACTTACCAAAGAGCCATGACTACAATCTTTCATGACATGATGCACACATTCATGGAAGATTATGTAGATGAAATATTAGCAAAGTCACACACCAGAGAAGGAAATTTGGAAATATTGTCCAAAATATTTGCAAGACTGGAGAAATTCAAAGTTTGCATCAATCCCAAGAAATGTGTTTTTGGGGTTACATCTAGAAAAATCTTAGGATACATAGTATCAGGAAAAGGAATTAAAGTAGATCCTGCCAAAGTACAGGCGATTATGGAAATGCCTCCACCAAGGAATATTAGTCAGTTGAGATCATTACAGGGATGACTTTAGTCTATCCGCAAATTCATTGCACAGCTAGACGATAAGAGTTTACCTTTCACACATCTACTAGATAAGAATGTTCCTTTTAGATGGGATGAAAAATGTGAGATGGCCTTTCAACAAATCAAGCAGTACCTGATGAACCCACCAATTCTAGTACCGCCAAATCCAGAAAAACCTCTAATCTTATATATTGCGGAAATAGAGACATCTTTAGGGGCATTATTAGCATAAGAAGACTCTATAGGAAAGGAACGTGCAATCTATTATATCATCCAAACATTAATAGGGCATAAAATCAACTACACTTTCATTCAGAAGGCTTGCCTAGCAGTGGTTTTTGCTTCACAAAAGTTTCAACACTACATGTTAACTCATACAATCAATCTTGTTGCAAAGATTGATCCACTCAAGTATTTGTTAAGCAAGGCTAGCAAAATGGGTTATGATCTTAAGTGAGTTTGATATCCATTATGTTAATCGCAAAGCAATCAAAGGACAAGTTATCACTGAGCAACTAGCTGAAGAACCACTACAAGAAGAACATCCCATGCACATCGAATTTCTAGATGCTGATGTCTTCATTGAAGAATCAAAACAACCATGGTCTTTATATTTTGATGGTTCTTTCACTCAACATGGATCAGGGGCGGGCATACTCTTTGTCACCCCTCAAGGAAATTCCATTCCTTGGTCATATAGGCTAATGTTTCCATGCACTAACAACATAGCCAAATATGAAGCCTTAATCACTGGACTGAAGATCGCATTGGAATGGAGGATCACTGAACTACAGGTTTATGGTGACTCATAGTTAGTCATTAATCAAATCAATGATGATTATCATACCAAAGATGACAACTTGTTGCCATACAAGAAAATGGTTGATGGCTTCAAAAAGTACTTCATGGACATAACATTTGTACAGATTCCAAGACTTGATAATAAAGCAGCTAACGCCATGGCCATGATCGCATCATTGCTACAACTCCCAAAAACTCAGTCTCGCCATGAATTTCTGGTGGAACAATCTTTGCACCTGCTTATGACACCCCTGAAAGCCAAATCATTTGCCACTTGTTGGGATTGGATTCACCTTGGTATGGCAAGATTTATGCCTATACCCAAAAGACGACATCTTACCACCTAATTTATCTCATAACCAAAAGAAAAAATTTATTTGCCAATCCTCTTGCTACACTCTTATCGCTGACACCCTTTATCCTTGTAGTCTTGATGGTAGTTTACTTCGATGTCTTGAACATGACAAATCTGACAAAGCTTTACAAGAAGTTCATGGTGGCATTTGTAGTACTCATTCGAGTGGACTGACCTTATCCAAGAAATTGATTAGAATGGGTTACTACTGGCCAACTATGGAAAGGGAATCATTCACTTTTGTGAAGAAGTGCTCAAAATGTCAAATTCATGGGAATCTCATTCATGATCCTGCATAAGAACTACAACCGTTCACACCGACCTGGCCATTTTCTCAATGGGGGTTGTATCTAGTTGGAAAGATTCATCCTTCATCATCAAACGAACACAAGTTCATCATCATAGCGACAAATGATGTCTCGCAGCTATAATCACAGAGTCAAGCAATGTACCTTTTAGGTTGGTGATCTTGTTCTGAAAGAGAACCCACACAATCAACAAGATAGAGAGAAGAAATGAAAGTTTGAACCGAATTGGCTGGGTCTGTATGTGGTCATAGCAGTATATGATTTAGGAGCATACAAGCTGTCAATGCTAGAAGGGGACTTGTTTGATGAACCCATTAATAGCATGCACTGGAAGAAGTATTATCTCTAAAGCAGTCATCAAAAACATTAAAAAAAGTCCTAAAAAAATATCAAAAACATCAGAAAAAGTTTTGAAAAAAATACAAAAACATCAAAAAAAGTCCTCCAAAAATACAAAAACATTGGAAAAAGTTCTAAAAAATATCAAAAACAGCAAAAAAATTCCTGAAAAAATACAAAAACATCAGAAAAAGTCCTGAATAAATCACAAAAATAATAGAAAATGTCCTGAAAAAATCGTGACCCTGGTGAAAACCCGACAGACAAGCATCTCGATAAAGACAAAAAATTAAAAAAATCGTCATATGGGTGAAAACCTGGCAACAGGTAGTCTATTGACATAAAAAAAAATTCAAAAAATCAAAAAACTCGTCATAGGGTGAAAACATGGCAACATGCGCCTATTGACATAAAAAAAAAAAATAAAAAAATCAAAAAAAGCGTCATAGGGTGAAAACCTCAAAATAGGGAGTCTATTGACAAGAAAAATGTAATAAAAAAAAATAGTGAAAATCTGGCAAATAGGCACTATTTGTAGCTCTCCATCTATTAGTTCATGTTCTGTACTTGGCTTCTCAGCCTTCATTTCATCCATCTTTCCATCATCTTAGGGCCATACCAACATCATGCTGCCATCATTTCCCTAGAGCGATAACGTCTTACCATGGCTTGATTATTGTACATATTCATTTCAGCAAGTTATGTTAATACTGGGGGCAAACGCTGACATACTGGGGGCAACCAACTTTCAGGTTTTACAGAAACAACTAGACAATGACATAAAATCCAATCATGGGTACGTGCAGGATCATCATGGAAAAAACAGGCCCTTAAGTGGCAAAAAATTTAGAAAAAATCAGTGTTAGGCAACTTGATGTAAAAATTTGAATAAGTTATCTATATTATTTCAAAAATATGTAAGAATAGAATCTATAGAAAATTGAATGTAGTTTCTAAACTACTAGGTTTATTTAAAAATAAATAAAATCTATTTGGTGAAAAATTTGAAATTTCAATGCATTAGTACTTAAATTTTAGGAAAAATGAGAAGTAGGTGTCTCATTCGACCACCCTAACCATAATAAAATGATAATATTTTTATAAGATTTTATATATAAGTAGAGGACTCATGTCCAGATGTGATGCATATTTTTGTAATTTTTTCCAAGTAAATAATTAATTATGAATTTTTTATTACAACTTTTAAAAAATATAAAAACTTGTACGTCTGACCACCTTAACTTGGTCAAAACTTCATGAAATTTAATTTTTCTTTTTTTAATCTTATAGTATGTGAAGCATAGAATGTGACACATATTTCATATTCAAAAAATGTGATACTATTTGAAAGTTATAGATGTTTTTCAATTAGCCTATCGATTAGGACTTTAGTCATAATTCTAATAGAAAATGAATAAATATTATTTATTAAATTCAAATTAAAGCATAATTTATATTGGTGGAAAGCTGAGAATCTCCTCTAAAAACCCTTTTTCATTTCATCAATTTTGGATAAAAAAAAGTCGTCAGCCACATACCCTACAAATACCTATAATATTGCCACTTTTTGGCCCATCATGATCCTGCACATACCCTCATGTGAACAAACAATCAAATCACATGAACATTTATCCAATCAATGATCCATATTACAACAATTTTCAACAAATACCATATCATGACTCATCTTTAGATGATCTAAAATCTGAATAATGTTTGGCATAGTAGTACTAAATTTTGAACAATGGTTGTTTAATTTTTGATATCATCTCTCTAGAGCACACTCGATGATGTACTGAACTAGAGTGGCGAGGAAAGAGGATAATTTTTCTTTATCTGTTGTCTTGAGGTTAACTATCCATTTGTTGCAAATATGTCACAAGACATGATTTGCAAAGTTTATCATTGATGACAGTTCCAAATTTGCATCAGAAGGTGGTTAGTCTTTGTCTGTTTATGCAAGAAATGCTTAGGTCATCTCGGTTCAATTATACCTTGATGCTTGTGTTTACTTGCTATATCAAAAATCATGAAAGTTGTACTTAGGTCATCATTTGTGCTAATTTACCCTCTGATGCCTGTACATACTTCCAACATTTTAAAACGCTCTATGATGATTCAAAAAAGCTAACAAAAGGCTCAACAAACGGTTGGTTTCATTTAGTTGCATTTCATCTCACTCATTGTACATATCTGTATACTAGATTTGCATCAGAGTTTTGAAAGGCTAACAAAAACATCAATTACTGTCATGTCTCTTTGGACTATTTGTGGAGGACATTCGTGTAAGGAAAGCTAAGGTGTGGAAGAAACTTTTCTAACGTCAAAACCTCAGGGAAGAATGGAGAGATACTTTTAAATTTTACAATTACAGTCCAATTAAGATGCACTTGAAAGAGATAATAGAAACAGAGGATTAAACATACACACATGAACACCAGATTTATGTGGGAAAAACCTTACGGGAGAAAAAACCCACCACACCAAGAGAAGTCACTTTGTATTACAGTAATAGAGATTACATATAGAGATCATACTTATCTTTCTGATGTCAGTTTACAGCAGCATTCAGAATGACCAACCTTGTACAGAACATTCACATTACAGTCTTCTCAGAATAGAATTCACACTGATACACATCAAACAATTCATCAAACATCCATCTGACGAACAAATCATCCAACAGAACATCTTCTGCAACTTAGAGTAAATCCATGTCACTTCCAGTCTATCGATCTTCCTCTTAGTAACGGCCGCAACAGTCCAACTGCTAGTGGTTCTCATTCTGCTTCTCTGATTGGTCGAATACAAGCCACATAGGATAGTATTCACTCAGTCAAAGGAATTCTACCTGTGTTGGCATGTCGGTGAGATACTAACCATGTCTCCCCGATGCCACAAGATCAACATTCGATGTCACCAAGAGTCCATCACTATCGGCAAGATGTTATACCGAGTCCAGAAAGCTATCGCTCAGACTTCACCTTGTTGCCAGGACCTCATACAGATGACTATTACTTGTATCGCTATTCGACAAGCCATCATTTTTGATGAGACATCATTCCGAAGTTCCAACAGTCACATAGACGTGAGTATTCCCATCGGCAAGAGTTTCCGTCTTTCACCAAGACATCACACCGAACCTTCACATGTTATTCTGAAGTGCCCAACAGTCGACAAGACTTACCGCTCTTCACTAGGAGATCATACTGAGGTTCAAAAGTTACTCTGAAATGTTCATCAGTCGGCAAGACTCTACTGCTATCGCTGAGACGTTACTCTGAATGTTCCACAAGTGTAACACCCTGTTGGTGAGACATACCATCTCGATAAGACTTCATACCGAGCCACCATATGTTACCCCGATACTCTGTGTGTATACTATCGATGAGACATACCGACTGTCACTAGGAGTTCATAGAAAAGCCTCCGTGTTACCCCGAAGACTCCAAGTGAAAGATTATCGGTGAGACTTTCCTTTCTCAGTATGAGACATACTGAATGCCCAAGAGTCTCTCTGATATCTGATAAGAATGGCCTATCGGCTAGAGATCTCCACTTGGCAGAAGGTTACAGCGAATGCCACAAGTCACAACGACAACACCAGTCGGCAAGACAGAAGCAAGATCACAGCGACCAGAATATTTCAACAAGGTTTCAACTGCTAGTCGGCCAGACAATAAAGATGTCACACCGACATTGCTCTTTCATAGGTTTCAGCCTATGAGATTGAGGCACATATTTCCAACAATCGCCCACTTAACGAAGATCACATAGGCACCTCCAGAGCACAAGAAAACTACTGAAAAATCATGGGCACTAAGGCCCATCAAATTGCCACACCACCTAAACTTGTCTGTGCTCACTGGCTTCGTCATTGAATTTGCAACATTCTCCAACAAATCAAATTTTTCCAAAATGACCTTTCCATCCTCCACCATATCTCATAAAAAATGGTACTATACATCTATATGTTTCGTCTTGGCATGGAAAGTAGGATTCTTTGCCAGACAAATTGCACTCTGACTGTCACAGAAGATAGTTATTTTCCCTGCATCAAAACCAATGTTAGACCACAAACGTTTTAACCAAACTGCTTCTGTGCAAGCATGTGTAGCTGTCATGTATTCAACCTCTGTAGTGGACAAAGCGACTACAACCTGACACTTACTCATCCAACTCACTGCACCACCGTTCATCATGAAAATGTATCCACTGGTCGACCTCCTACTGTCAATGTCCCCTACCCAATCAGAATCCACATAACCTTGAATGCTGAAGTTCTTTGTGTTTCAACCAAGTTGCCATGGTAACACAATGCATATTCTGAAGCTCCCTTCAAATATTTGAATACTCTATTCATAGTATCCCAATGTGACCTTCCAAGATTAGCCACAAACTGACTAAGTACTCCCACTGCTTGGGCAATGTCCGGCCTTATACAGACCATTGCATACATAAGACTGCCAACCGCACTAGCATAGGGTACACTAGTCATGTCCTCCATCTCAATAGGATATTTTGGATAGTCTTCAACAGATAGCTTCATTCCCTAAAATACTGGAACAACTAGCTGCTTGCAATCATTCATGCAAAATCTCTCTAGAACAGTCCTGATATACTTACTCTGACTAAGCCAAAGTTTTCTACTAGTCATGCCTCTAGTTATTTCCATCCCTAGAATATACCTTGCTACACCAAGATCTTTCATTTCAAACTTAGCAGACAATTGAGACTTAAGATCAGAAATCATCAACTTACTATTGCCTATGAACAACATATCATCAAAATAGAGAGCAATAATAAGCACTCGATCACTTTCAGCTTTATAATACACACAATGATCAAATTTTGATCTAACAAATCCCAAAGACAATACAAAAGTATCAAAATTATGGTACCACATTCTAGGTGACTGCTTTAACCCATACAGAGACTTTTTTAACTTGCAAACCAGTTTTTCTTTACCTTTCTTCACAAAGTGATCAGGCTGGGACATATAGATTTCTTCTTCAAGATCACCATGAAGAAATTTTGTTTTCACGTCCATCTGTTCGATCTCTAAGTCATACGCTGCTGCAAGTGACAAAAGAAATCTAATGGACGTCAGCTTAGCTACAGAAGAAAAAAATCTCCCCATAATCAATTCCCTCTACCTGGGAATAACCCTTCACAACCAACCTCGCCTTGTACTTTTCCACACTGCCATCCAGACCTATTTTCTTCTTAAATACCCATTTGCAATCCACAGCTTTTCTGCCTTCAGGCAAGGGCGCCAAACTCCAGGTATCATTCTTTTTTAATGATGCCATTTCTTCTTTCATGGCTTCCAACCAAGAGTCTGAATCAGACATTCTAAATGCCTCTTTTACAGTCCTAGGCTCATCAGTGCTAGAAATCAAAGCATAGGCACAAGTAGAATCTATCAAAGAGAACCCATACCTATCAGGTTGTTTTCTTTCACAGGTTGACCTCCTCACTTGTTGAGGCTGAGGTTGTTCTTCTTCTTCAGAACTTTCAGAACTACTTGAGCTCTCCTTAGTTTTAGCTACATTTTGAATTTTCAATTCCTCTTTCTCTAGTGTCGAAGGAATTTCAACTACATCCTTTTTGTTTTTAGACTTTGTCTCTGACTATAGATCCAAGGTAGAAGGCTTCATCTCATGAAAGATTACACTTCTTCTATATAGAACCTTCTTCAAATTAGGATTCCAAAGCTTGTATCCTTTTATGCCCGCACTATAGCCAATAAAATAATATTTGACAACCTAGTTCTCCAACTTAGATCTTTTCTCATTTGGCACATATGCATATGCCTCATAGCCAAAAACACTAATATGTATTAGAGAGGGCTTCTTACCAGACCATGCTTCCAAAGGTGTTTTCTCAACAAGAGCAGAATTTGGAGAATGATTTATCAAGTAACATGCAGTAGCAACAACCTCAGCCCAAAACTTCTCCTCCAATCCAGCACTACTTAGCATACTTTGTGCTCTCTCCATCACTATCCTATTGAACCTTTTTGCAACTCCATTTTGCTGTGGAGTATAAGGTGTAGTCTTATGTCTCTTAATCCCATGGTCTTTGGAGTACCTCTCGAAATCATTAGAACAAAATTCACTGCCATTATCAATCTTTAAACATTTTAGTTTTCTTCTAGTCTGATTTTCTACAAGGTTTTTGAATTCCTTAAACCAACTAAACACTTCTGATTTACTTTTCAAATAATAGACAAATGCTCTTCTTGAATAATCATCAATAAATGATACAGAGTACCTTGACTTAGACAGAGAAGGAACATTCACTGGACCAAATACATCAAAATGAATATAATCTAGCAAACCAGAAGATTTATGAGGACTGTAATAAAAAGAAAAATGGTGTTGTTTTCCATATATATAGTGTTCACAAAATTTAAATTCAAGGTTACAATCTTCAAGCCCCTCAACCAGGTTTTTTATTCTTCAAGGTTTTTAAACCTTTCTCTCTAATGTGGCCTAGCCTATGATGCCAAAGCATAGTCTTTTCTGCTAGAAGTTTAACTTCCATAGAGTTTACACAATTAGGAACATTTCCCTCTTTACCTCCATGAGTAGCTTTTTGTGACTTTATAGAGACACTGTTGCATTGAACAACATGTGCATCCAACATGTACAAGGTACCAATACGAGCACCCCTTCCTAGCACCATTGAGCCTCTAGTCATCTTGCAACCATTTCCAGAGAATGTGACTTGTACTCCAATATCATTCAGCTTACTGACATACAACAGATTTCGAGCCAGACGTGGTATATGCATAACATCCTTGATCCCCTTAACTCTTCCATCAGGGAATTGGATTCTGACTCTTCCATGGCCAACAATCTCCAAAGTTGAATCACTTGCCAAGTACACCTTTCCACCATCGTATTCTTCATACTTTGTGAACTAGTCTCTATGAGATGTCATGTGGAAAGATGCTCTTGAATCAATCAGTTAGACATCATATGATGCCTGCGTAGCCAAGGATGCAATGAAGGCGTTTGCATCACTCTTAGAAGAATCATTATCAGAGGAGCTCTTCTTCTTCTTCTTCTTTTTCTCCTCTTTACAATCCTTTCAAACATGACCAGGTTGCCCACAATTCCAACACTTCACCTTGGACTTCTTACCATGAGACTTTGATCTCCCCTCTGATTTTGATTTAGATTTCTTGTGTTTCTTCTTTCCTTTTTCTTTAGATCGTCCTCTAACAGCAAGGGCCTCCTTCGCCATCTCAAAAGGTTTCCTTCTCATCTCTTCTGATACAAAGAAGCAACAACATCTTCCATCTTCAAATTGGATGTTGTACTCCCAATAGCCATCACCAAGTGATCCCAAGAGTTTGGAAAAGAACACAATAAAAGCATACAATGATCCTCTTCATCAATCTTCACGCCAACAGATGTTAACTGTGCAATCAAGATGTTGAATTTGTTCAAATGATCAACTACAGACCCTCCTTCCTACATTCTCAAAGTGTACAACTTCTTCCTCAGAAATAGTTTATTCAGCAAGGACTTCCCCTGATAAATAGATGCCAGTCTCTTCCACAAGGAAGATGTAGTCTTCTCTTCATGCACATTTAGAAGAACGGATTCTGCCAAACAGAGCCTTATGAGCCCCTTAGATATTCTATCTGCAAGGTCCCAATCTTCTTGCTTCATGCCTGTAGGTTTTGTTCTAGACATAGCAAGCCACAAACCACAATCCACTAGAAGATCTTCCATTTTGAGTTTCCACAACTCAAAATTGCTGCCATTGAACTTCTATATTTCAATCTTTCCTGACGTGCTAGCCATCTCAATTTGTAATTCAAATTAACAAAATTCTACAAGATTCCCACTGAATAAAATTGACACAAAAAACCCAACATACCCACAAGGATAACACAACTGGCCAGGCTCTGATTCCACTTGTAAGGAAAGCTAAGGTGCAGAAGCAACTTTCCTAACGTCAAAACCTTAGGGAAGAATTCAAAGATACTTTTAAATTTTACAATTACAGTCCAATTAAGATGCACTTGAAAGAGATAACAGAAACAAAGGATTAAACATACACACATGAACACCAAATTTACGTGGGAAAACCCTTACGAGAGAAAAAAAACCCACCACACCAAGAAAAGTCACTTTGTATTACAGTAATAGAGATTACATACAGAGATCAGACTTATCTTTCTGATGTCAGTTTACAGTAGCATTCACAATGACCAACCTTGTATAGAACATTCAGGTTACAGTCTTCTCAGAATAGAATTCACCCTGATACACATTGAAAAATTCATCAAACATCCATCTGTCGAACAAATCATCCAACCGAACATCTTCTGCAACTCAGAGTAAATCCATGTCACTTCCAGTTTGTTGATCTTCCTCTCAGTAACGGCCGCAACAGTCCAACTGCTAGCGGTTCCCATTCGGCTTCTCTGATTGGTCGAATACAAGCCACATAAGATAGTCCTCACTTAGTCAAAGGAATTCTACCTGATTTGGTATGTCGGTGAGACACTAACCGTGTCTCCCTGATGCCAAAAGATCAACATTTGATATTGCCAAGAGTCTATCACTATCGGAAAGTTGTTATACCAAGTCTAGAAAGCTATCACTCAGACTTTTCCTTGTCGCCAAGACCTCATACCGATGATTATTACTTGTATCGCTATTCGGCAAGACCATCATTTTCGATGAGACATCATACTGAAGTTCCAACAGTCGCATAGACGTGAGTATTCCCATTGGCAAGAGTTTCCATCTTTCGCCAAGACATCACACCGAACCTTCACATGTTATTCCAAATTGCCCAACAGTCAACAAGACTTACCGCTCTTCTCCAGGAGATCATACCGAGGTTCAAAAGTTACTCTGGAATGTTCATCAGTCGGAAAGACTCTACTGCTATTGCTAAGATGTTACTCCGAATGTTCCACAAGTTTAACACCCTGTCGGTGAGACATACCATCTCGATAAGACTTCATACCGAGCCACCATATGTTACCCTGATACTCCGTGTATATACTATTGGTGAGACATACCGACTGTCGCCAGGAGTTCATAGCGAAGCCTCTGTGTTACCCCAAAGACTCCAAGTGAAAGCTTATCGATGAGACTTTCCTTTGTCGGTATGAGACATACCAAACACCCAAGAGTCTCCCTGATATCCGATAAGAATGGCCTTTCAGCCAGAGATCTCCACTCGGTAGAAGGTTACAGCGAATGCCACAAGTCACAGCGACAACACCAGTCGGCAAGACATAAGCAAGGTCACAATGACCAGAACATTTCAACAAGGTTTCAACTGCTAGTCGGCCAGACAATAAAGATGTCACACCGACATTGCTCTTTCAGAGGTTCAGCCTATGAGATTGAGGCACATATTTCCAACAATTCAAACATTTGTTTCATCATCACCTTTCATCTTCATTATCATTTCATCTAGGTCCTATCATTTATCATTTATCATTCATTTGCATATCATTTAGATCCTTTATCATTTCATATCATTCATCTCTTAGGTATATCATATCACTTTCATTTTCATATTATCATTTCATTATCATTATCATTTCATATCATTCAAATTCCTCATCATTTCATATCATTCATTTATTCATTCTATATTTTCATATCACCTTCATTTTCATATTATATATCTTCTTCATATCATTAACATCTCACTTATCATTTTCATATTCATTTCATTTTTCATTTTGCACATTTTCATCCCATTTATCACTTCATTTCATTTCACTTATCACTTATCATTTCATTATCATCTCATTTCTCATTTCATTATCGTTCATTTCATTATCATTTCATTTCATTATCCTCTCATTTATCATTTCATTATCATTTATTTCATTATCATTTCATTTCATTTCACTTATTATTTATCATTCCATTTCATTTTACTTATCACTTATCATTTCATTATCATTCATTTCATTATCATTTCATTTCATCATCATTACAAATCATTACATTTCATCACATATCATTTATCATCTTATCATACATCTCATTATTATTAATCATTTCACTTCATATCGTTAGTCATATCATTTATCATTTACCACATTACATTCGTATCATATCTTTAATCATCCTATCATTTTTCATATCAATTCATATTACAAATTCATGATGCATATCATAAACACAACATTCATTTTCCATCATGTTATCATTATTTACTTGCATTTGAAAATCCAAAAACAAACATTCCATACATACATTTTCATATCATTTTCCAAACAATATTTTTCATAAAACGTATCAAATATCCCATGACATATTTTCATAATCAAATCATAAGTCATCCACCTGCATGACATCATTAGTACGGATCATCAATCATTTTTCATCATCATCATAAACACATCATATCAAATCATTCTGCATATCATGTTAGTCATCAAATCATTCAAATGCATATCAAAATCCATAACATATAGAAATAAATACACATCCATATCATCATATCATCAAGTCAACACATCATCAAAACTCATCGCCGCTGCATATCATCACTCATAAAAAATAATACAAATGTCCAATGTCCAATGAAGCTAAAAAATTCCAAAGAGAGATACATGAGATATGACCAAAATAACGTACATTCTCCAAAAATAATATACATTGAGATGTGTGAATAAATCAATAACGATACATCAAAAATATCACATGAGTCTCATAACTCTAACTACTAGAGCCCCCTGATGGAGCTGGCCTCTATGGTGGAAGTCTACTACCTCCTGCCCCAAGATCTCTATGTGGTCCCCACACAAATCGACTATGAAAAGGTCAATCAAAATCTCTCTATCTATCAATGCCTCACATCATGCAATCACAACCCATATCAGTGAACCATATCAAGTGACCCATATTAGTGAACCCTATCAAGTGACCCATATCAGTGACCCATATCAACGACCCATATCAACGACCCATATCAGTGACCCATAACAGTGACCCATATCAGTGAACCATATCAAGTGACCCATATCAAGTGAACCATATCAAGTGCTCTATCTAAGTGACTCATATCATGAACTCAAAGTTAAATCAATCTATCTGAATATCAAATCAAGCTACTCTATCATCATTTTACTATTTGTTTTCTTTTTCAGGAAAGAAAATTTATCAATGATCAAATCATTTTCTTATTTGTACTTCAATCAAAAATACAAATATGTTTGAATCACATTATCTACTCTTTGGTTTCTATCATAGAAAAAAAATTTATCAGAAGTCATACCAAGCATCTACTCTTTGTTTTCTAAAAGCAAAGTTATCAGACAATCCATCAATCATTCTACTCTTTATTTTTCATTCAAGAGAAACAAAGTTATCATCTACCTACTCTTTGTTTTTCTATTTTCCGTAAGCAAAGTTATCAATTAACCATCATCATTTCATCATTTCCATCAAAAAGGGCATCATTTCAACAAGGGAATCTTTATACATCAATTATCGGGAGCTAAATCACTGCATCCCTCTCATCATTCAAATTTCATCATCAACTCAACATTTTTTTCTCATCATCAATGATTTACCTCCCAAGGGGGCATCATCAATATCATCATCAAAAACATATCAGGTTCAAATCAAGGGCAAATTTCAAGAGCAAGAATATTTTCTTTGAATCAATGTGTTTCACACATCACTTCAAAGAGGGGAAAATGTATACGTCTAAAAATGGTCATGGTTAATCAAGCTTGTTAATTAATTAAATATAAATTATTTAATTAATCTTCTAAAGTCATCTACAAATAAATAAATTTAATTATTTATTTATATTGTTCACTTTTATAATTCTTCTACCTTAATTAAAGAAATAAATTTATTTAATTATTACCATCTTCCATATTCCTCTTAATAAATTAATTAAATTTTATAATTTATTTATATTAATTATCATGTTATTCTAAATTTCAAATGAAATGGAATGATAATGAAATAAACAATAATGAAATGATAAATAATAAGTGAAATGAAATGAAATGAACAATAAGGAAATGATAAATGAGAGGACAATGAAATGAAATGATAATGAAATGAAAAAAGGTATTAAATTAAATATTTATAATATTTAATTCAACTATGGGATGAAGAGGGTGTTTGGGGGAATATTCCATTATTTGAATTCAAATATTCAAATTTAGAATAACATGATAATTAATATAAATAAATTATAAAATTTATTTAATTTAATTAAGAGGAATATGGAAGATGGTAATAATTAAATAAAGTTATTTATTTAATTAAAGTAGAAGAATTATAAAAGTGAACAATATAAATAAATAATTAAATTTATTTATATGTAGATGACTTTAGAAGGTTAATTAAATAATTTATATTTAATTAATTAACAAGCTTGATTAACCATGACCATTTTTAGACGTATACAAAATGCATGTTATAGAAACTCAACCAACTGATATAGATAGGTAAAGGCATGAAACCTAAGCTTAAAAATAGGGTTTTCAATTATGTAAAGGGTAGTTTTAGGGATGAAAAGGGATTGATTTGCCCAAGGTGGAGAATGAGTCCTAGTATGGATTTTTTTCAAAAAATTTAGAAAAGTTTGAGTGATTTTTATGTTTTCTGAGTTCTATGATGTAGACCTAAGTTAAAAATGAAAAATTTCAAAAAAAATAGATGGATTTAGATGCCAAAAATGAACCTTAAATGCACTTTTTATGAATGCAAAATTTGAAACCTAGCATGCAAATGAATCCATGCAAACCCTAATGCAAGATCAATGTGAGGCTAGATCTAGGATGAAGAGCTCGAAATCAAAAAAGTATTTGAAAAGCGGGTTCACCAAAATGAACCATGGATTTTAATGGTTAGGAATGTTATGTCTCTTTTGCACAATTAGGGTCTTTCACCTAATGGAGAGAGATAGATCCCAAACCAAAAAATATAGGTGGTTCACTCAATCTAATGTAAGTATGATGAAATTATGACTAAATGAAATGATCTAGATGTGGCTAATTAATAAATTTCATTGATTATGAATGTAAAACTATTGAAATGGAACTTGTTTGAAAACATATTGTTTAATGCAAAAACACCTAGAAATTTGAACAAAACTAAACAAAAATTGATGAAATTGAAAGTGTGCACCTGAGATATGGATGGAGACTAGAAATGAATTTTGGAATGTTGTTGATGCTGATTTTTAGGCCTAGTGGGACTCATTCGCCATTCTGGGAGAATCACTCCTTGTTCTATGAAACTGTTCCAGAACCTGTTTCAGACAAATGGGTGTCTAAAAATGTAGAAAACTAAAAATAGGCCTGGAAGTGGGACTCATTCTCCATTCATGGCGAATGAGTCCACTTTTAAATTTCTAAATATTCAAAGGTGGAAACAGGAGCCTTCGATTTGCACTTTCTACTTCTCTAGGTGTCTAGTTCTAAAACTATCAGATTCGGGCCTGAAAGTGGCCTTTTGTGGGTATTTTGACTTTTCTAATGAAGATATGACTTGAACAACTTTGCAATTTGAACTTCAATGATTTCCAAGTATTCAAGATGTCTAAATCTGTAAACACACAAGACAAGAAAGAGAAATCTTGGATGTTAGGGTATAGGGGTTTGCCTTGGTGAAACCCCTTTTAGGTAATTAAACCAAAATGAGAAAAGAATGTAATGAAGCATGCAATAATGCAGTTATTACCTTGCCACGATGATTGATCTTGAATTTTTGCAACAACACATGAAGAATTTTCCCTTGAATGTCTGAAAATTGCTATCTTAATGACTTGAAATGATGAAACCCTAATTTTCTTGACTTGAGATGGAAGAATGACAGATGAATAATGAAGAATGGTTATGATTTATGATTTAGAGACTTTATTTTATAGGAAATTCACCTAATTTACTCATAAATTGGATCCCCAAGGTCAACATGAAGAAAAATAAAACCTAAATTCCAAAATTTCCCGCTCAAAAGTAAAAAATGGGCCAAATGGGACTCATTCACCACCTTGGGAAAATCAGTCTCACTTGGCAGGGACTCATTCACCAAAAGTGGTGAATTAGTCCCGATGGGTCACATTTGCCAGTTAGAATGCTAGGAAATAAGGAAATAAGGTTTATATGGTTAGTTTGTCAGTTATTTCATCAAATATTGCCTTGGGATTCACAATATGGGGTAATAGGGACCTATTAATGATGATGTGAAGGTCAATTAGGGCTTGGGGCACAAAATTCAATGTGAAAGTGTGATTAAATACACTTTACAACACTAAAATGAGATCCACTTAGCCTAGGAAGGCACAACATCCAATGTGAATGTGCAAGACACATTACAAGACTAGATTAGCATTAAGTTTATTTTACACACCTTCTATATTTGTGTGATAATGTTATTATATACATTTTATAATGTTGAATTAGGGAGAAATGGGTCCATTTAGTCTAGAGAGGCGTGAAAGTCCTTTACAACACTTTACAACACCTTTACAACACCTTTTCTAGACATCGATAAATGCATTTGAAAGGGTCCAAGACTTCTAAGTGTGGATGTGAAAAACACCTCACAACACCAAATCAAGGCCTCATTAAGTCCAGTTTATCATGATTTATTCCTCAAATCAAGCAAGTTGCCTTTTTTCTACGGTACAATATTTTTGCTTTTCTTGGTTTTTACTGCAACCTTCTTACTTCATACGATGCATTTGTCACTTTGTGGATGACATTGGGTGTGATTTACTTCATGACCGTGATCTATCTTAGCATATTACATTCCTCTTAGTGGCTTGATGCGACACACTACATCCCCTAAGTTTTGAATCTTCTATTCTTTGATTGGTCCTCTCTTGGAAACATTAGACACAATGTTCCCTAAGGTAAAGACCTCGCATGAACTAAGAAAGACTCCTTTGAACATTATTTTCATGTTAGATTATGCATTTTTTATATTGCCACCTTGCATAACACAACTTGCATGCCTGTGGAGCCATCACATTTGTTCATGAGCTCCAAGCATATGAAGTTTTTCTTGTCTCATGAAGCTCGAAAAGACCATTTTGATTTTTGTGGTTCCTTATTAAAGTTATCAGGAGGTTTAACTTTGGTATGATTGAGTGGGAAGCCCATTCTAAGGAATGAATTTCTCCATAGCCACCTGCATGTGTATGAATTCATACCAACCATGAGTGTATGTTTCTCACCTTTTAGGCCTTCTCATCTGGTGGAAATCCATGAGTTTTGTCACCTTGGAGTGAGTATGCATTTTTTGGACAAACAACCTAGATCTAATCCACATCATGGTGTACAAATGATCGAAGCTTGATTCGATTCTTTTCTTTTCCTCTCATTCATCTTTGGAATTTTATGCTTGTGCCTTGTCATTGTTCTTGATATTATGTGTGTTCCCTTTTTGCTTATGTTGGTATGTCATGGGATCTTGATCTTGGAGGCTTGATCACCCCTCTTGATCGTTGTTGTCCCATCTTTCTAGCATTGGTTCATTGGAATCCCTCTTGATGCACGTTGGTCTACTTTAGTGTGAGTTTGAAGTAGGTTCATCCTCTCACTAAAGTGGGGGCTAAATGTGGACACCAAAAAAGTAACCCTTCTACTTTTTTGTCTCATTTGGGTCCTTGTGATTTTGTCTTAATTGTGCCTTGATTTAGTGTTGTAATGTGGATAACAAATTCACATTAGGTCTTGGGCCATTATGAACTAAAAGGATTCAAGTGGTACCTTACTTAAGTGTTGTAAAGTGTTGTAACACACTTTCACACTTCTCTAGGGTCTTGTTAATTTATTTCACCTAAATAACCTCTTTTTATCATTTACCAAGCCTTATTTAAAAGTGTTGTAAAGTCTTGTAACAAACTTTCACACATTTCTAGGCTGGTCATTAATAATCAAACCTTTCTTATGCTTTAATTGGCCCCATTTTACATCTGTAGGCCTTACTTAAGTGTAGTTTTGAAAATAATCCCGATAAACATTTAAAATATCTAAATTCTGAAACCCACTTAAAATGCCTTAGGTGGGAACCATTCGCCATTAGGGGTGAATGTGTCCCCTTTGACACAAAACTAAAAATAATTTCAATTTTGTTGTGGATTTTTATTTTCTAAGATCTAAGGTCAGCATGTGATGTTGTATTTTTTGGGAATTAGGGAAAAATTGTGTATAAATATAAGGTTTTTCTACTTATTCCATCCCTCCCTAATCTCTCAATCAATCTGAAAGGCAATCAAGTGATCTAGAATTTAGGCACTTTGTTTACAAGAGCATTCAAGCACTTTGGAGCCATTACTTACATTTCTGCAACATTCTACTTCAAGGGTTTGGTGAGTTGTAGCATTTTCTTTGTTCATTCATCATTCTCTTTTCATTTTTCATTTCAGTTTCAAGGGTTTAATAACCAACCCGGGGTTTGACCAAGGAAAACCCCTATTCACTAACCCCTCAACAATTTTTCACTCTCTTTGCATGTGATTTGAAAGTCTAGGTTGCAGATTTTTCAAAGAGAAAGATTGTAGAAGTTTTCAAAAAATTATCAAAAATATTCAAAATTTTCAAGACCCTAAGAGAAGCTTAGAGAACACCTACAAGTTGAATTTGGCAGTTTTTGACCTAGATCTGAACTAGGAGCAGAAGTGCACATCGAGGGCTATAGTTTCTTGTACTAAATTTCTAGAAATATGGAAGTGGAGTGATTCACCATCAGTGGTGAATGAGTCCCATTTCCTAGGCATAAATAGAGATTTTGCATATCTGAGTATCCTTTTTTAAGAAACCTATTCTGACATAGTTTTTTCAAAAAGAAGGACTAAGTGTCCAGTTTGGCATATGAGTCCCAGTTGGTATCAACAATGAATTCTTTAGGATTCCAAAGCTCCTTTACATCCCTCTTCAGTCTCCAGGTCCACACCTTCAATGCCATAAGTTTTTGTTACATTTTACTTGCATTTCTAGGTCTTTTGCATATCACATTGTGTTTTAAAACATCTTAGTTTTGCATTAGTGTTGAACTTCTTTATCAATTTCCAGCCTTGAGGACAATCCCCTTTGATAGATTTAAATCTCCTTTGCATTGGAATCTCAGGGGTTTTTTCTTGAATGCAAGCATTGTGAAATCTAATCCCTCTTCCTTTATTCCCCTTTTGGTGTGAACAAGGAAGTTGTGCTTTCCATTTCCATTTTCCACAGCCTCAAAGAGCTCACCACCTTTTCATTGCTACCTTGTAGGAAAACTAATAAAAGTAAAATATGAGAACAATATAGTCAAAGATATAGTTTAGATTTTTAATGTAAAATAATGCATTTACACATTACTAAATTTTGGATGTTAATTAATATGGTATAAAATGTAAGAGGAAAGGGCACGAACATACATTTTTTCAGAGATCAGTCAAACTAATTTTTTAAAGGATGTATTACTAGTGGTTAATCATTGAGTAAAAATATTCATTGTCACAAAGGTATGCCAAAATCAATAGGATGAATGATAGAATGAGGTGATGAATAAAAATAATAATTATCAAAAATTGACTACTTAATCAAGTAGACCAACTTCTATTTACTCAAATAATAAACTCTTAAACAATGAATTAATAAAAAAGTCACCCATCTATTTAAGTGGGGTTAGAAGGAATATTGATTGAAATGTTGAATACAAGGTAGTGATCTATTTGAAAAAATGCTTCAAATAAATGGGGTCTCCTAGTGATGTACATCACCATGAGACCCCATTTCTTTGAGGCATTTTTTCTTACAATGCTCAAGTAGGTCTTGATAAGCTAGTGAGCTCACTAGCTTATCAATGTGGTAGCATAGACAAGGTAGTGAGTTGTTTGAAAAAATGCCTCAAAGAAATGGGGTCTCCTAGTGAATGACAAGGGAACCCATTTCTTTGAGGCATTGTTTCAAACAACTTGGTACCTTGTCTATGCTACCGCATTAACAATGTAGTGAGTTTGTCAATCCTCGCTACCTTGTATATGCTACACATTGAACCAAAACATATAATTTACCCAATATTCATATGTAAACTCTTAACCAAAACATATAATCTTCCCAATATTCATATGTAAACTTCAAACTAAAACATATGTACAGACTTGGAACTAATACATTTGTAAATTTGAAATATAGAAACAAAAGTCTAACTATTAACTAATCTTAATGTGCATACTATGAATTTTAATATAAATTAATGTGCATACTTATAAATTAATAAGAACCAATGTGCATACTTACAAATTAATCCAACGATCCATCCAGATATGCTCTACTCTTTATTGTGTCAAATATTTCCTCATGGTCAGACTCACACACCTTCCAAGAGGTCTTGTTAAAAGGTGTACCCCTATATTTGATCACAAACTAGTGAGCTCACTAGCTTGTCAAAGCTCACATGAATTTTTTGATGGAATTCCTTAAAGAAATGTGGTCTCATGGAATTCCATGATTGGAAGATAGCTACTAAATGGAAGCATGAACAAGGCATGTGAATTGTTTGAGAAAATGTTTTGGTAGACATGTATGCAAAATTTTGTAGGATAGACAAGTTTAGCGGGTTGTCTGAAAAAAATTCCTCATAGAAATGGGGTCTCACGACGATGTACGAGGTAGTGGGTTGTTTGAAAAAATTCTTCTATGAGGCATTTTTTCAAACAACCCACTACCTTGTACTTCACCATAAGAACCCATTTCTATGAAAGGTAGTGGGATGTTTGAAAAAATGCCTCATAGAAATGGGGTCTCATGGTGATGTACTTTTTTCAAATAGCCCATTAGGCTATTTCAAAAAATGCCTCAAAGAAATGGGGTCTCATGGTGATTTTTGAAAAAATGCATCATAGAAATGGTTTCTCATGGTGATGCTTGTCAATGTAGTAGCATTGAAAAGCTAGTGGGCTATTTGAAAACATGCCTCATAAAAATGGGGTCTCATGGTGATGCTTGTCAATGCAGTAACATTGACAATCTAGTGGGTTGTTTGAAAAATTATTCATAGAAATGGGATCACCGTGAGACCCCATTTATATGAGGATTTTTTTCAAACAACCCACTAGCTTGTCATTGCTACTGCATTGACAAGCTAGTGAGTACATCACCATGAAACCCCATTTCTATGAGGAATTTTTTCAAAAAACCCACTACCTTGTCAAAGCTCACATGAATTTTTTGATGAAATACAGGTTAAAGAAATCTAGTCTCATGGAATGCTATCATTGCAAGATAGGCAAAAAATGGAAGCATGGACAAGGCATGTGAATTTTTTGACAAAATATTTTGGTAGACATATATGAAAAATGTGGTAGCATAGACAAGCTAGTGAGCTAGTGAGCTCACTACCTTGGAATGGGGACCTTGGAATGGGGTATGAAATCTTCAAAAAACATGAAATGTTGTAGCATGAAATGCCATGATTGCAAGATAAGAAAAAAATAGATTTTTTAAAATACATTGCAAACTTTCAAGAAGATACAAATTTTTTGAGTATAAATAAAAATTCCACAACTTTTGTTGTGAAATCCTACCTTTGGAACAAGGTATCCAGGCATCAATCAAATCATTGAAAGAAAGGGGGGTTTTTTAACAAAATATTTTGGTAGACACGTATGGAAAATTTGGTATCATAAACAAGGAAATAAACTATTTGAAAAAATGCCTCAAAGAAATGTGGTCTCATAGTCTTGCACATCACCATGAGACTGCATTTCTTTGAGGCATTTTTTCAAAGAGCCGATTTCCTTGTCTATGTTGTTTGATAAAATGCTTTGTTAGACATGCATATAAAATTTGGTAGGATAGACAAGGAAATTAGTTGTTTGAAAAAAAAACTCAAAGAAATGTGGTCTCATGGTGATGAACATCACCATGAGACTACATTTCTTTGAGGATTTTTTTCAAATAGTTGATTGCCTTGTCTATGTCATTATATAAAATGATTTGGTAAACATGTATGGGAAATTTGGTAGCATAGACAAGGAAATCAACTACTTTGGTAGAAATGTTTGACAAAATTCCTCAATGAGATATGTCCTTGTGGACTACAATTATTGCAATATATTCACAAAATGGATTTGTTGAATAGGGATTTTAAAAAATTTCAAGAAAATGCATTTCTAGGTGTAAAACCAAATTACACTACATTTTTCAACATCCCCCGTGCCTATACCAAAATGGAAGCTTTGGAAAGGGGCATGCATATCCATAGAAAATGATTGAGAAATGATGTATTATATTACATACTTATAACTACTCTCATATATATGTGTATACAGAATATGGAAGCATACAAAAGGTAGGTCTATTGGTTTAAAAAATTTCCTCAAAGAGATCTGGTTTAAAATGTAATTGGAAAGTGTAAAGAATTGTGTAGTATAAAATATGCCAAGAGGGGCTAAGGTTATAATAACAAAAAAAAATGATGAACATGGAATATGCATAATAAAAAAATCAAAGCATTGTATCAAGCAAGCATGATAAGGGATGATAAAGAAACATAATAGAATTAAGGAAAATATAAAGAAAATGTGTAAATACTTCACATACGTAATAAATAGAAATCCTAATGGAGGAGTTCTACCTAAATATGTAGTCTTTATTTCTTCTTGCATCAAACTCCTCAATAATTTGAGTTTTTCATAAGATATTTTCCTTTTCAACATTCAATTGTATATCACTCTTGAATAGAATTAATAATAACAATATAAATAGATAATGTATAATGTTAAATTCCTACAATTCAATCACAATTAACATTACAACACTACAAAAATTGAGAATTAATTTGATATATATATCAAATTCAACATGAAAACTTTGTTATTTCCTACTTCCTAAGTTGGAAAACCATAGAAAGGTATTGGAAAGTTAATGCAAAGGTGGTAGAATGTGAAAACTTTGCATGTGCACTTCCCATCAGTATCAAAAATATTATTTTTGTCAGAACACATGCATAACCAAGAGAATTACTAGATCATGGGTATGCTAACTTTTATACCATTTTTAGAGAAAGCCAAAATATGCTTGCATTATAATATGCTCGTGTTATAACGTGAGTGCATTTTGTTTTTCTATAAAAAATGGCTATATATCAACTTCAACGCATGCTCGCATTATGAAAATGTTGATTTTCTTAATGTTCCCTCTCTCTCTCTCCTTATCCATCCATCCCTCATTAGCCATCTAGATCTCTCACTTAATCGTAAACCCCATCAACCCTCAACCTTGGACACTATGACTTAAACCCTAATCCCTCAACCCTATACCCTTAAACACTAAACCCTAATCTCTCTCTCTCTAGTCTCTCCCTCCCACCCCTCTCCCTCTCTCTCTCCCATCCCTTTATCTCCCACTCCATCTCTCCAACTCCCTCTCTCTCAACTATCTCCCTCCCTCCCCACCTCTCTCTCTCTCTTTGTCAGGTCTATCCCTCAAGCACCCTACCTACATCTCTCTCTCTCTCTCTCTCTCTCTCTCTCTCTCTCTCTCTCTCTCTCTCTCTCTCTCTCTCTCTCTCAAATATCCCTCCCACCCTACATAGATAAGTTCCTCTCACTCCAACCACCCTTTATCTCTCTCTCTCTCTCAACCCTAATCCCTCAACCCTATACCCTCAATTCTCAACCCTCTACCCTATACATTGGATCCTCAACTCTCATATATCATTCTCCTTCCCTCCTCATCTATCCTCTCTATCTCACTTCTTCCTCCATCCCTCCCTCTCTACCCTAATCCCTCAACCTTCAACCCTCAACCCTATAGGTCCTCAACCCTATACTCTCAATTATCAACCCTCTACCTTATACATTGGATCCTCAACCCTCATCTCTCTCTCTCTCTCTCTCATTCCCTCATCTTCTCTCCTTCTCCCTATCTCACTTCTCCCTCCATCTCCTCCTCCCTCTCTACCCCAATCCCTCAACCCTCAACCCTTAACCCAACCCTAAACCCTGAACCCTAATCCCTCAAACCTAAGCTCTCATTCCTTAAACCCTTAAAACCTCTACCATAAACCATCAACCCTCAACCCTTAATCCCTCAACCCTAATCCATCATCCCTAGTCCCTCAACCCTCAACCCTTAATCCGTAAACACTCAATCACTATACCCTCTACCCTATAAATTGGACCCTCAACTCTAATCCCTCAACCCTATACCCTCAACCCTCTAACCTCAACCCAATACCCTAAATCTTCATCCCTATACCCTAAACCATATACCCTCATCCCTATACCCTCAATTCTCAACCCTCTACCATATACGTTGGATGCTAAACCCTCATCTATCTTTCTCCTTCCCTCCTCTTATCTCCTCTTTATCTCACTTGTCCCTCCATCTCTACCTCCTTCCATCCCTCCCTCTCTACCCTATACCCTAAACCCTTAAACCTTCAACCCTCAAAACTTAAACCCTCTACCCTCTACCCTCAACACAATATCCTAAATCCTCAGCCCTATACCATCAATCCTTAAACCCTTAAAATATTTACCCTCAACCCTTAATCCCTCAACCCTAATCCCTCAACCCTCAACCCTATACATTAAACCCTCTACCCTATACATTGGATACTCAACCATAATTCTTCAACCCTATACCCTAAAACCTATATGCTCAACCCTATACCATGAAACCTCAACCCTAAATCCTTAAAACCTCAACCTCATCCATCAAATCTTAAACCCTTAAACCCTCAACCCTTAAACACTTAAACCCTTAACCCTTTAAATCCTATACATTAAACCCTATAGCTACCTATACATTAGAACCTCAACCCTTATCCATCTTTCTCTCTCTCTCTATCTATCACCTCTCCCTCCCTCCCTCTCCCCTACACTCTCTGATTGTCTCTACCTACCCTCTCTTTCTATGTACCTCTATCTATCTATCTATCTATCTCACCTCTCTGTCCCTCACTGTAGTGTCAAAAAAAAGGTCCTTTGACATTTTTTGCACTTGTTTAGGTCCTTCCTATGGATTTTGGATTAATGTTCCCTTGATTTAGTGTTCTAATGTGTACTTTTAATAATAATCCCAAAAATAAATCATATAAAATATTAAAATCCTGAAATCCACCTTAAATGCCTAAGGTGGGACTCATTCACCATTCTAGGAAAATGAGTCCCCTTAGGTGGGACCCATTTTCCCAGAGTGGCAAATGAGTCCCCTTTAACTCAAAATTCAAATTTAATTCAAAATTATGGCAGGTTTTCTTCTCTAAGATATAAGGTCAGCCTATGATGTTGTAATTTTAGGAATTATTGCATAATTGAGTATAAATACAAGCTTCCTTCTCTCATTTTCAAACCTAGCATTCAAGTATTCATGCATATAGTTCACAAGAGGATTTGAGCATTCATAAGAGCATTCAAGGAATTTCAAGAGAAAATTATCAAGCACTCAAGAGTTTCTTCAAGTGTCTTCCATCATGCTAAATATTGCTTGCATCATTTTGTTTTAGAGCTAACAATTGTGGTGTAGGATTTGAAAGCATTGCATTCAAGGTCTGCCAACATCAAGCTAGAGTTCAAGTCCACATCCATAGGAGCCATTATCTACATGTGTTGCAGCACCGTATTGCTAGGGTTTGGTGAGTTACAAAATCCTTATTTGTTCATTTATCATTATCCATTCTATTTCATTTCATTTCAAGGGTTTAATTACCAATAAGAGGTTTTACCAAGGGAAACCCCTATTCACCAATCCCATAACATTTTTCCCTCTTCTTGTGTGTGATTTGCAAGGATAGGTTGCAGATTTACCAAGAAGTTAAGATTGGAAAACTTATCAAAGCAAGTCAAAGTTGTCAAAGTCCTAAGGGAAGTTGGGAGAAGGTCTACAGGTTGAATTTGGTAGTTTTGGATCAAGAAACTAGTCAGGAACAGTAGAGCAGACTGAGAGCTACAATATCCACTTCAAAATTTCTAGAAAAGTAGAAGTGGATTGATTCACCACTATAGGAGAATGAGTCCCACTACCTAGGCATAAATAGGATTTTTGCAGATCTGAGTACCCTTTTGTCAATAACCTGTTCTGACACAATCTTCCCAAAATTGGACTAAGTTGCCCAACTTGGTGTATGAGTTCCAATTGGAATCAATAGTGAATTTTTCTGGATTCTAGAGCTCCATGCTTTCTTCTTCAACTTCCCAGGTACACATCTCAAGTTTCACAAATTTCTTTTATATTTTACTTAGTATTAGTTTGCATATCACCCTGTGTTTTCAAACATCTTACATTTTGTAAGTTTACACACGGTGGTGAACCCTTATTTTTTGTTATCCTTTCCCTAGAACTCTCCCTTTGTTATATTTCAATCTCCTTTTCATTGAAATCTCAGGTGTTTTTTCTTGAGTGAATAGTGGAGTTTTGTCTCTCTCCTTTTAGGTTCAAAACCCTAGAAGACAAAGAGAGCACAAAATCACCTTATTCATTTTGGTGAACCTACATATAGAGAATTACATTTTTTATTTGAAGTGAATTTATATCATAGATTTCAAGAACATTGGATCAGGTTTTGCATTATTTAATTTGCATTCCAGGGTTTCACACTTTGCATTATTGAAAAGTTTGTTTAGCCTACATTATTGCACTTAATTTCATTAAAAAAAAGTAAAATTTTGTATTTGCATTTTAGGCTTGGATTAGAAAACATAAAAAACATAAAATTCATTTCAAAAATTCTAAAAAATTTCAAAAAAATTAATATTAGGACTCATTCGCCACCTTGGGAAAATCTGTCCCTTTGCACATTTTGCATAGAATTTTCTGGCATCTACTCTTCATTTTCGAAGTTGCTATTTGTTGTTTTTCTCTCTCTATTTCAGTTTACAGATTTTCTGTTTCATTCAATTAATTGCATCTAGTTTATTTTCATCCATCTTCTGCATTGCTTAAAATCAAAATTGTATTTACAACATTGTTGCATAGTTTAGAATCTGAAACCTGCATCATGGATATGTTTTCTAATAAGCTTTGGATATCATTAAAATCCTTAGTAGATATGTCAAGGCGTACCTTTGGAAGTGACCCTAATGACATTGAACTCACTCATGCTCCTTCAACTCTAATGCATGTCCTCTTCATGATGTTGACATCATTGGAGAAGATGATGACAACATGAATAAGTTCATAAATGATTAAATTGAAAACCTTGAAGCTAATGCATCCTTTTATCCATCCATGAACCAACCAAATCCTCCTACAATACCACCTCTTGAGATGTTTGGTTAATTACATCCTAAAACAAAAGTTGAACCTAAGTTCCCTACAATAGGTGAACCTTGTTCCTCTAGACTAGCAAACACTCAACTATTTTATGATAACAAAGTGACAAAAAATCAAATCAACCTTCAAGAAACATATGACAAAGGCTTCACCATCCTAAGCAAACAAGGATGTGATAAAACAAGTGAACATAAAATTCATCAACTCTTAGGGGTATGTGTACGATCATGATGGGCCAAAAAGTGGTGATATGATGGGTATGTGTAGGGAAATTGTTTTTTAACCCAAAATTGATGAAATGAAAAGGGGTTTGAAAGGATATTCCCAACTTTCCACCAATATAAATTATTCTATACTTTGAATTTAATAAATAATTATTATTCATTTTCTATTTGAATTACGAATAAAGTCCTAATTGATAGGTTGATTGAAAAACATCTATAGCTTTCATACGGTATCACATTTTTTGAATCCAAAACATGTGTCACATTCTATGCTTTGCATACTATAGGATTTTTAAAAAAAATGAATTTCCTGAAGTTTTGACCAAGTTAAGGTGGTTAGACATATGAGTTTTTATATTTTTTAAAAGTTATAATAAAAAATTCATAATTAATTATTTACTTAGAAAACAATTACAAAAAAATATGCATCACATTTCGACATGAGTCCTCTACTTATATCTAAAATATTATAAAAAAATATTATCAGTTTATTGTGGTTAGGGTGGTTAGACAGACACCTACTTCTTATTTTTTCCTTGAAATTTAAGTACTACTGCATTGAAATTTCAAATTTTCACCAAATAGATTTTTTTAAATAAAAAAATAAACTTAGTAGTTTAGAAACTACATTCAATTTTCTATAGATTCTATTCTTACATATTTTTGAAATAATATAGATAACTTATTCAATTTTTTACGTCAAGTTGTCTAACTATGATTTTTCTAAATGTTTTGCCACTTAAGGGCCTGTTTTTTCCATGATGATCCTGCGCATACGCTTCAAGAAAAAACCAATAGACGAGAAAACAAAGGGGTTACAATATCAAGATCCCTCTCATAACAGCAAGCCTCCTAGAAAATATCTAAGGCACCTTGCTGATGGTATAGTGATTTTTGATTCCCCTCGCGATCTAAATGTCTTCCTTCAGGTAGAGAGCAACCCTTGATTAATAACAATGAAAAGGATGATAGGATCACTTTGGGTCCTCCTCCTTCAATTAGAGAGAAGGGTGAATCTAGTAAATGTAAGAGGCCTTACAAGTTATAAAAAATGAAGTCTCCTCACCCACCACTTGAAAGTGAAAGAAAATTACAAATTATTCTCAATAAATGATTAATATTATTAATACCTATAAAAAAACTTTTGTTATATCCTAAAGATGAAAAAGTTCCACATTGTGCATATCGTCAAATCCTTGGACATAGTAGTGATAAATGTTGTGCATTGAAATAAATATTGAGCAAGTATCACTTTTATGGCAAGAATTGCTATCCAATGATCAAATAACACACTCTCCTACTCTTTGTCATGTAATAGTTGTAGAACCTTCTCTTCTCACTATTACACGACCTTTCTCCTCACCTACCTCAGCTCATTCTTTTCTTGCACTCAGTGGGGAAAAGAAATTGTTATCCTTGTCCTAGTAATGCATTTGTCATTGTCCCTTCAGTTCGTCATCTACCTTTCGCTTATACAGACCGAGATTGAGAGGCGGATGACATGATCATAAGTTGACTTTCATTTTCCTTACTAGTATTTTGCATTTTCATTATCTTTTCTTTTTCTTTTGTGTGATTGCATGTGCATAATGTGATCCCTCATGATGTTCTCTTTGATGTTCTCTCTCTTTCTGACATTCCTCTATCTATACCTTCATTCCTCTCTATGTCGTACATCACTTTCACCTTTTTATCTTTTTCTTTTTCTTGTGTTTTCCTTTTGGGGATGTTCTAAGGAATTGAGACATTCATGTCTCCTTCATGTTGACCCAAAAGGCTTTCTTTTCCTTTTCCTTTTCATTTTATCTTTGCATTTTTCTTATGTTTTTCTTTTGGGGATGACGCAAGGCATTGAGACATTCATATCTCCTTCATGTTGAACCAAAAGCTTTTTCCTTTTTCTTTGACCTTTTATTTTTCATTTGTCATGTGTTTTCCTTTTGGGGATGACGCAAGGTGTCAAGACACCCTATGTCTCTTCCATGTTGACCCAAAAGGTTTTTCCTTTGTTTTCATTTTCTTTGTGTCATTCTTCCAGTTCTATGTGTATTTGGGGATGATGACTATTCCAAGCTCTTTTCAAACCAATATTGTAGCAAAGAACATACTAACCCAAAATCCATAGATCCCTTATGTGTTTGGTGTCTACATTTTGGGGGCAACCCCTCCCTTTTCTTTTTATTTCACATGACACAACCTTACTCAGAAACATATGACTTTGTATAGGGATTTCCAATTTGGCTCTCATGTCTTCTTTCTTATGTACATTTTTCATTTGCTACTTTAAAGTAATTTCTCACAACATGGTGTTTAGAAATTCCTTTAAAGTGGGGGCATACATTGACATTATTCTTTTGCATTTTTCCTTTTCTTGGTTCTTAGTGCAACCTTCTTACTTCATACAATGCATTTTGTCACTTTTTGGATGACATTGGGTGTAATGTACTTCAGGAGTGTGATTTATCTTAGCATTTTACATTCCTCTTAGTGGCATGATGCAACACATTGCATCCCCTAAGGTGCAAAGTTTCCATTCTTTGATTGGTCCTCTCTTGGAGACATTAGACACAATGTTCCCTAAGTTATAGACCTCAAATGAACTAAACAAGAATAATTTGAAGATCCTTTGCATGTTGCATTTTGCATTTATTATATGGCAACCTTACATAACACAACTTGCATTCTTGTAAAGCCATCACATTTGTTCATGAGCTCCAAGCATACAAAGCATAGCTTGTCTTGTGAAGCTTGAAGGACCATTTGTCTTTGTGTGGTTCCTTATTAAAGTTATCAAATAACTTTGGTATGTTTGAGGGGGAAGCCTAATCTGAGGCATGACTTTCCCCATAGCCACTTGTGTGTGTGAATGCATACCAGCCATGAGTGTATGTTTCTCACCCTTTGAGGACTTCTCACTTGGTGGACAGCCAAAAGTTTTGTTGCCTCAGAGTGAGTGTGCATTTTACTAGACAAATAGCCTAGATCTGATCCACATTGTGATGGAAAAATGGTCGAATCTTGATCTAATCCTTTTCTTCCTTTTCTTTTTGTTCTTTTATTTTTCTCTTTCTCATCTTTGGTAGTGTATGAATGGTCTTGTCGTTGCTCTTTACATCGTTTTCATGTGCATTCCTTTTTTCTTATGTTTGATTTTCCATGGGATCTTGATCCTAGGGGCTTAATCACCCCTCTTGATTGTTGTTGTCTCATCTTGCTAGCATTGGTTCATTGGAACCCCTTTTGGTGTGTGTTTTTCTACTTTAGTGTGAGTTTGAAGCAAGTTCATCCTCTCACTAAAGTGGGGGCTAAATGTAGTGTCAAAAAAAGGGTCCTTCGACATTTTTCACACTCATTTGGGTCATTCTTATGGATTTTGGCTTAATGTTGACTTGATTTAGTGTTCTAAGGTGGATAACACATTCACATTAGGTCTTGGGTCCTTGTGAACTAAAAAGATTGAAATGGTACTTTACTTAAGTGTTGTAAAGTGTTGCAACACACTTTCACACTTTTCTAGGGTCTTGTTAATGTATTTCACCTGAATAACCTCTTTCATCATTTAACAAGCCTTATTTTCAAAGTGTTGTAAAGTGTTGTAACACAGTTTCGCACTTTTCTAGATTTTTCATTAATAATTAGGCTTTCTCATGCTCTAATTAGCCCCATTTTGCATCCTCGAGCCTTACTTATGTGTATTTTTTAGAATAATCCTAACAAACATCATTTAAAATATTAAAATCTTGAAACCCACTTTAAATGCCTAAGGTGGGACGCATTCGCCCCTTAGGTGGGACCCATTTGTCTAGAGTGGCGAATGATTCCCCTTTAACTCAAAATTTAAATTTAATTCAAAATTCTTGTGGGTTTTTATTCTCTAAGATCTAAGGTTGGCCTATGATGTTTTAATTTCGGGAATTATTGCATAATTGAAAATAAATACAAGCTTCTTTCTCTCATTTTTAGACCTAGCATTCAAGTATTCATGCATATAGCTCACAAGAGCATTTGAGCATTCAAGGAATTTCAAGAGTAGATTATCAAGCATTCAAGAGCTTCTTCAAGTGTCTTCCATCATGCCAAAGATTTCTTGCATCATATTGTTTTAGAGCTAGCAATTGGGGTGTAGGATTTGTAAGCATTGCATTCAAGGTCTATCAACATCAAGCTAGAGTTCAAGTACACATACATTAGAGCCATTATGTACATGTTTATAGCACCTTATTGCTATGGTTTGGTGAGTTGCAACATCCTTATTTGTTCATTCATCATTATCCATTCTATTTCATTTCATTTCAAGGGTTTAACTACCAACAAGGGGTTTGACCAAGGCAAACCCCTATTCACTAACCCTGCAACATTTTTCAATCTTCTTGTGTGTGATTTGGAGGGATAGGTTGCAAATTTACCAAGAAGTTGAGATTGGAAAAGTGATCAAAGCAAGTCTAAGTTTTAAAAGTCCTAAGAGAAGCTTGGAGAAGGTCTACATGTTGAATTTGGAAATTTTAGATTTGGAAACCAGTCAGGAATAGTAGAGCAGACTGAGAGCTATACGATCCACTTCAAAATTTCTAGAAAAGTTTAAAAGTAGAGTGATTCATCACTATTGGTGAAGGATTCCCACTACAAAGGCCTAAATAGTATTTTAATAGATCTAAGTACCCTTCTATCTGAAACTTGTTCTTGCACAGTCTTCCTGAAACTGGACAAAATCCCCCAGCTTGGCGTATGAGTCTCAGTTTGAATTAACAGTGAATTTTTTAAGATTCCAGAGCTCCATCTTGTTCTCTTCAACTTCCCAGGTGCACATCTCTAGTTTCACAACTGTTTGTTATATTTTATTGTCATTTTTAGGTCATTTAGTATTAGTTTGCATATCATACTATATTTTCAAAGATCTTGCATTTTCAAAGTTTACACTTGGTGATGAACCCTCATTTGCTATTATACTTTCCCTAGAACTCTCCTTTTGTCAGATTTCAATCTCCTTTGCATTGAAATATCAAGGGTTTGTTCTTGAGTGAATAGTGGATTTTTGTCTCTCTCCCTTTAGGTCAAAAACCTTAGAAGTGAAAGAGACCATAAAATCACCTTATTCACTCAATATATCTCACTCCCTCTCTCCTACACTCTCTAATTGCCATTATCTCCCTTCTCCCTCTTTCTATGTGCCTCTCACTCAATCACTCCATACCACTCCACCTCTCTCTCTCTCTCTCTCTCTCTCTCTCCTTAAAACCTTAAACTCTCAACCCTCATCCCTCAATCCCTCATCCCTAATCCCTCAACCCTCAACCCTCAAACCCTAAATCCTTAACCCCTATACCCTACACCATCAACCCTTAAACCCTTAATCCCTCTACCCTATACATTGGACCCTCAACCCTAATCCCTCAACCCTCTACCCTCAACCCAATACACTAAACCCTCAACCCTATAGGCCCTCAAAACTATCCCATCAATTCTCAACCCTCATCTCTCACTTTCTCTCTCCTTCCATCCTCTTCGATCTCCTCCTCTCTATCACAATTCTCCCTTCATCTCTCTCTACCTCTCTACCCTAATCCATCAACCCTATACCCCCAACTCTTAAACCGTTAAACTCTCAACCCTAAACCCTCTACCCTAGATCCTCAACCCTCAATCCTTAATCCCTCAACCCTCAACCCTACTCCCTCAACCCTCAACCCTTAAACCCTAAACCCTCAACTCCTATATGTTGGTGTAATTAATATTTAATTACAGTTGCATAGCTTTACTTAGGTAATTAGGTAATTATTTATTTCCAAAGTTTTAGGATCTTATCTTTATCTTATCGAGCTATCTTGTTGCTCAAGATAAGATTAGGTTTACGCATCTTTGCTTTTATAAAGCAAATCATTATCATGTAATTATTGAATTATTGAATAATATTGTGTTGCACATATTTTTGCAACCTCTCTACTTTTTATGTTTTTCTCTTTTGTAGAAGGTCTTTTCGGTTTGCAAATTTGATCTTGGTTTCTAACATGGTATCAGAGCCTTGATTTGCAGCCCCTTCTCAGATTTTTGAGAAAATCATTGCAGGGTTCGTTCGGGATTCCTCAAGGGTATCATGCCTTGAGTTCATCAATGCAGCGTTTTGGATCAGATCATGCCTCACCATTGGATTCAGAGTGCTGGAAAAATTTAGGATTGACTTTTGTTTTGCAGATTTTGGCCATCATTACCTAGATTTGTGAGGGTTTCAAACTCAGAATTTTTTTGCAAGATCTAGGGGTAGCCATTTTTTTGGAGCATTTTGGGCACAAACGAAGGTCACCATTGCATTTGCAGTGGCCCAAAACCCTAAGAACGCCCTTCGTTTTGTCGATTTATGAGAATTTGATCTGGAAGGAAAAAAAATTTGCCAGGGAGGCCATACGGCCTCTCTAGCTCGCTTCCTGAGGCTCTTTTTTGAAAAAAAAATCAAAAAATATTAACAAACATTGATTTTTTGAAAAACATTCGGCACTGCCAATATAAATCATCTCGCCACTTCTGCTCCACCCGGCAGCCACTGGGCGGCCACCTGTCGGCCGCTTAGGCCAACAACGCCACCCACCGGCCACCAGCCGCGCCAACCCCTGAGGGCTTCTCCATTGGCCGTCGCGGTCATATGGGGGACCGGGCGCTATGCGCCCAACTCCCGCCCAGCCGCCCAACCCCTTATACATACCGGGTAGGTGACATGCGTGATCAGGGGCTCCGCGCCAACCCCCAGCCGCCAGCCCCCTGGTCCTACATGTGACCAGGGGCTAATTATTTTTCGCCCCCTAGGCTGCCTATAGGCCTTATTGGGCTTTCTAGAGTTGTCTTCATGAAATCGGGAGTATTTTTTTGCGTATGATGTCCATTTTTCACAAACGAGATACCGTTGGAAAGCTGATTCCGACGCCGATCCAGTGGTGTAGGTGTTTTTACCATATTTTGTTCTAGATTTATTTTGTAGGTCTTTCAACTTAGATGTTGTTTTTTTCACTCCGGAGGGAATATCTTTTGACTCGGTGGTCCATTTTTCGTATTCTTGCAGTGTTGGAAAGCTAATTCAATCCTCTACACAGATCTGAGGTCTATTTATTTTTCTATTTATGCATGTTTTTATGCTCTCCTTTTACAATCGTCGGGTTATTGTAATAAATGAACTGAGATAAAGTTCCATTTAAGGGGTTTCTTGCATAATAAATCTAATTAGAGTGTGCATGCACTTTCATCTCCATATTCATATTGTTTTGATGGCAGCTCGTATGAGATATCTGGTTTCTTAGTTTCTTTTGGCCATATTTTTGCTATTACTTGACACATATCGGATTCATCATTTCACACTTCAATTGAGATATTATGTTTCTTGATCCGCATTGGTTCAAATTCTTCTCAATTGAGGGCCATGTTTTTATGGTTATTGTTCCAGAGTCTATTTTTGGTACTCCTTCCCATGGAAGAGTTTCAGTCACAGTTTGGCATCGGCATCGAGATTCACGACTTCCAAATTCTGTCATCATCTCATCTCCTGTTGCTTCACATATTCCAAGGTTGTTCTAGTTTGTGAGTTTTCCAGTGTTCCATGGCATCAAGTTTGTTGTCACATTATTATGATTTTGCTTTTGGTTTCTTGTAGACAGAGGTATCTTTCCTTGCTTGTCAGATTGCGGTTCCAGTGTTACTCCACAGTGTTCTTCCAGTGCTTCTTGTAGCAGTCATCTTATTGTAGGGGGGTTTTGTCCCACTGGGTTTTCCTTCTCTACCTCATCATTGCATTTGTACATGAGTACCTGATCAGGCCTTGTTGTCGAGACTCATATTTGCATAATAATTTTGCTTCTCCCTAAGTTGCACTTATGGGGGGTGTTGGTGTAACTAATATTTAACTACACTTGCATAACTTTACTTAGGTAATTAGGTAATTATTTAATTCCTAAGTTTTAGGATCTTATCTTTATCTTATCAAGCTATCTTGTTGCTCAAGATAAGATTAGGTTTAGGCATCTTTTCTTTAATAAAGCAGATCATTATCATGTAATTATTGAATTCTCAAATAATATTATGTTGCACATCTTTTTACCTCTCTGCTTTTTTTGTTTTTCTCTTCTGTGGAAGGTCTTTTCGGTTTGCAAATTTGATCTTGGTTTCTAACACTATACTTTCTACCCTATATATTGGAACCTCAACCCTAATCCCTAAACCCTATACCCTCAACCCTCTACCCTCTACCCAATAGCCTAAACCCTTAACCCTATACCCTCAATTCTTAACCCTCTACCCTATACGTTAGATTCTTAACCATCATCTATCTTTCTCCTTCCCTCCTCTTATACCCTTCTCTCTATCTCACTTCTCCCTCTAGCTCTCCATCCTTCCATCCCTCCCTCTCTACCTTAATCCCTCAACCCTAAAACCCTAAAACCCTCAACCCTAAACCCTTAAACCATCTACCCTCTACCCTCTACCCTCAACCCAATACTCTAAACCCTCAACCCTTAAGCTCTCTACCCTAAACCCTCAACCCTCAACACTTAATCCCTCAACCTTAAACCATCAACTCTTATACCATAAATCATCAAGCCTTAATCCCTCAACCCTCAATCCCTAAACCCTCAACCCTCAACCTTTAAACCCTAATCCCTCAATCCTCAACCATTAAACCCTAATCCATAAACCCTTAAACCCTTAAACACTCAACCTTCAACCCTATACCCTATACATTAAACCCTAAGCCATCAATTCTCAACCCTCCACCCTATATATTGCACCTTCAACCATAATACCTCAACCCTATACCCTAAAACTTATATACTCAACCCTATAACCTCAACCCTTAACCCTAAATCATAATCCCTCAACCCTAAACCCTAAAACCCTCAACCTCATCCCTCAACTCTTAAACCCTTAAACCCTCAACCCTTAACCCTTAAATGCTTAAACCCTCAACCCTCCACCATATACATTAAACCATCTACCCTATATATTGGACCCTCAACCCTAATCCCTCAACCCTATTCTCTCAAACCATATCCCTCTCTCTATCTATCTATCTATCTCACCTATCTCCCTACCTCTCTCCTACTCTCTCTATTTGTCTCTATCAACCAATCCCTACTAAGTTCTCTCTCTCAATCCCTCTATCTCTCTCTCAATCCCACTATATATCTCTATCTCACTCCCTCTAGCTCTCTCCCACTCCCTCTCCATTACTCCCTCTCTCTCCCACTCCCTCTCTCTCTCACTCCCTCTCTCCCCCTATCTCTCATGTCTCTCCCTCCCAACCCCCCTCTCTCTCTTAGGTCTCTCCCTCCCACACCCTCTCTCTCTCTCTCTCCCAATCCCTATCTCTTACTCCCTCTCTCTCTCCCTATCTCTCAAGTCTCTCCCTCTAACACCCTACTTAGACAACTCTCTCACTCTTTCTTCAAATTCTCCCTCCCTCTAAAGACATACATACATACATACATATAATTATACATACACACACACACACATACATACATACATACATATGTGTACATACATACATACATACATACATGTCATATAAGCATACATACATAAAAACATATAAATATATACATACATTTAATAGACTAGCATTTAACACAAAGCAAGACATAATGCGAGTGTGTTATAATGCACTCACGTTGTGTCTTTCTTAGGGAAACTCTTGGGAACAAACGCAAAAAAACATGTGAAAAATATGAAATAACGTGAGTGCATTATAACGCACTCACATTATTTCTTGCTTTGGGAATCCCCAAGCCTTAAGCTTGGTATTTTCTTTGGAATACCAACCCAAAGGCTTGGAGTTCCTTCACAATGTCCAAAGATGTGTTTTTTTAATTTCTACAATATTTCACATAATCACATTTGTTCTAAGCATTAGGTTTGCATGTGTTTCAAGGTCAAACAAATTGAACACCTAGGTAATTTTAGGCTCTCTCTTAGCTATCTAACGATGTATTTTTTTTTCACATTTTGACAATGTTAAGCCTTTGATCTTTAATTTATTTTATTTATGTGTGAGTTCTTTGGAAAAAACCAGTGTTTGGTATTTTTTTCTTTATAAATTAATCTTTCATCAAAATTTCAAATAAATTACATTTTTAAAAACTAGACTCTATTTTACACATATTTAAAAAATTATTTTCAATTAGTTTTCAAAATTTATAGGGGTAGCACGACCAAAATTCTCTTTTTTCAGGAAGTGTCCACTTTGAAAATTAGTAAAAAAAAAATACTCATTAAAAAATACCAAAATAAATTTTACCTTTTAAGGGAGCCTCAAAAGTTGCTATGTTATGTTTTTTTTGAGAAAAACAACACCAATTTTTGTGGCTCCCTCTTTTGAACCCCTTAATCTCTACCATTTTTTTTTAAAGTAGTTTAGAAAGCACATTCAGAGCACTACGATCCTTGTTTTTGTTGCATCTAAATTTTTTGAGTGTAACTATCCTCAATTTCACATCCAAGGTCAATATTTCCTTATTTTAGAAAAAAAAAGTGGCCACTTAAGACACCTTTTTGGTCCCCCATCTTCTTGCACTTACCCTGATATACAAAATTTTATGCCATATCCTTTGATTTCAAAGCTTTACAAATTGCTAATTTATTTTTTGAGGTATTTAAATCACATTGATTACACAAGAACATTGTTAGTGATTGCGCTAGTAGGTTTTTGAATCACTTTTTATAGGAATTATTTCACTAGGAAGGGTCAAAACTTAGTTCTAGTACAAGCTACCACCTCCAAATATATGGACTTACTAAGATCATCAATAAATGAATAGACCTGGGTATCTAAGAAACTATGCTTCCAAGAAAAAATAACCTACCTTATAAGTTGTTGCATTTGGGAGAGCGTTGATATCACACTTCTCACCATATGTACATAAATATGTCTTGTTTATGGCTTTATATGGATATAATTATTTTACATTCATGCATATGGCAATCACCAAAAAAAGGTACCGAGAGCTAGAAATATAATCAAACAAAGCCAAGAGATACTACAATCTCTTGAGGATCATCTTCAACATGTCCAAAATCAATAAAATCTCTATGCAGACCAACAACATAGAAAATAAATATTTAAAATTGGGGACATGGCTTACTTATGGCTACAACCATACAAATAGTATTCACTAAATAAGATGAGTGGAAAACATTTGAAGCCAAGATTTTATGGCCCTTCTAAGATCATAAGGAAAGTGAGAGAAGTGGCTTATCAACTATAGTTACTAAAGAACAATATATAACTCATAATGTATTCCATGTTTCTCACCTCAAAAAGGAATTGTTACAACACATTAAATTCTCCAAAAAAATTCCACATTTTATGATGAAAGAAGAATCATTTTAACACCAAAAGCTATTATTGAGACTTGGGAGAAAAATTTGAGGATCTAAAGAATTATTGAGCACTTGTACTATTGGAAGGACTTTCTAGTAGAAGATGCAACTTAAGAGAGAGGTGATATTTTGAAGCATCAAAAATTTTATTTTTTAAGGAAAAACAATTTTGGGGAGGGAAAAATATCATGTCTCCCTTTTCAATAAATTTCATAGCGACCCAAAGCTCATGTCCCATTTCTTGTGGGATTAGGAAAGTAACCTTTTAATATTTTAAAAGTGAGTTATGCTTTTAAGTTCTCATAAATTGACCACTTAAAGTGTCATTATAAAGAGGGCAACTAGAGGAGGCAAAATTAATTTTTAGTGATGAAAGGGTGAGCCATTCACACCAATTTAGAGATAGCCATTTGTGTTGGTTCTCTGTTGTGATCATATGGTTTGTACTTGATGACAAAATACCTTTCAGTTGATTCTACTTGTTGCCTATTTCAAATTGGTTTCTCATGCTTTATCTTGATATAGATTTGTCTATATGGTTTACTTGTCTTTGTATTCAATGGACATCAGAATCTTAATTTCTTATGGTACTAATCTGTCTGAGCTTCCTACAAGACTCGGATTATCTTATTTGTACAAGAAAATTCATTTCAACGTGAGAATGCTAGGGTCTCCCTGATCCATTTTGCTATTAAATGTCTATGTTACCTATCGGCAAGACGTTTATGATGTCACGTCGATTGCATTTTACATTCAGGCAGCTTTCAGCAAGACTTCTCTTTTGTTTCGATGACACAAAGGGATCATATCGGCATAAGTTATATCGTCGGTATGTGGTCACAGCAAAATGTTATGTCTCACCAACCATATGCATGTGGAAGTCTATCGGTGAGACATTCTCGTGGTTTCGGCGACCGATGGTGGATGGATTGGCTTATCAGTAAGATTTTGTGATATTTCGAGGGAGGTCTCAATGATTCCATGGTGTCTCACCAACTTATTCAAAGGGTTATTTCACTGAGACTTTTGTAACATCGGAGTGTTGTCATAGCGATCCGACCAAGTCTCGCCGATGAAGTCTAATGAGTGGCTTTCGGTGAGAGGTTTGTCTCGTCTTAGCGAATAGGTATGAATTCGGGGTGTTTCGGTATAGCAAAGTTTTATCTATATGAGGTCTCCCCGAGAGAAATATGTTACAGTGACAAGGTTGATCACGGGGGATCCAGAAAAATAAAGACTTATCTACAAGATGTCTCCCTGATTATGAATTGTCTCAGCGACACCAGATGAAAGTATGATTAGGGAAAACTTTTTGAGATTATTCTTTTTGGCTGGGTATGGAACCCTATCCTGGCCACCTTCATGAGAAGTTTAAGTTTTTTTTCTCACAACTGTTTTGACTGTTATTACTAGTTGTAACGGTTTCATCAGTAGATTATGGAGGCTCTACTTGGTGCGTTTCTGGCTGGAGGCTTGGTAAAGACTGAAATAAAATGTGCACTGCCTCAAATGGTAACTGTTTTGATATTAAATCTGCACATTCAGGTAACATGCTTTAATAATCATGATTACTCCCAGGAAATGGTGAATTTTTGGTCATTTCAAGTGTGAATCTGCATGCATTGGCACCGGTTGACTGTTAAAAGTTTTTAAGTTATAGCCAAAATAGGTTATGGGCTGATCGAATCATGATGAAACTACCTACTGAACAAGCATTACTCTTGATTTTTACCATCATCTACAGATTGTCATCATTCATCTTCATATTCTTAAAATTTGCAAGAGAATTTTAGATTCTGGATTATAACACACCTGTGAAGACTTTCTTATGACAGACATACTGAAAACATTGTATAAAAACCAATGTTGTAAACACTGTGAGAACGGTTGTTGTGATTTTGAAAAATTCTTCTTTGGTTGTATCAAAATGTATTGAAATACTCTGTATTAAAATCAAAGAAAATATGTAGATATATATTGTAAACTTTCTTCTCTATGTAGTATTTTAGGGATTCAATTTTTGAATCTTTAAGGTATTATGTAGACAAGAAAACAGAGAGTTATGAGCTTAAATGAAAACAAAGAGATCCTCTGAGACATGATTATTGTTCAGTAATATAATTTGAGGGGTTGGTGCTCCTTGAGATAGATATCTCTAAATGAGGGGTTGGTACTCCTTGAGTGGGTGCTCAAAAATCAACCTATAAGGCATTGTGAACAGTTGATTAAAAGGATTAAGCCTGCAAGGCATTTCGAGAGTGGTTTTTATACCCCAGGAAGGTTTACCACTCGGTAAAATCTTGTGTCTCTTTGTTCTTCTGTGTGCTCACTTCTTTACAGTGTTGTTGTTGTTGTTTCATTTCTCTATTGGGATTATTACTTTTCTCAATTTTGTTTATGAATGATTACATTCAACTCATGAATGCATTAATCAGAGTAATATTGAGATCAAATTTGAGCTATGTTTTTGAATTTTTGAAAATTGGTCAAATTTGTTAAGACACTGATTCATCCCCCCCTCTCAGTTTCATTTTAACTCCAACAATTGGCATCAGAGCATAGGGTCCTCTGATAGGTTTTAATCACCTTGGATTGATCTTGGTCTTGGAGTTTTTTTTAATGGAACATTCTCAAGACAACGCCTCTGTAACCAAAGCTCCGTTATTTGATAGAACAAATTATGTGTTCTAGAAAATCAGAATGGAAGCTTTTCTTATTTCTTTTGATGTTGATGTTTCGAGCATTGTTTTAAATGATTACAATGTACCAACCACTATTCCCACTGATCCTGCTGAAAAAAAGAGGTATGAAACAAATGCTAGAGCTAAGCATGCCCTCGTGTGTGGGTTAACTAAAGATGTGTTCATTAAAGTCATGCATTGCAAATCTGCTCATGAAATCTGGGAAAAACTTGAAAATATATACCAAGTGAATGAGGAATTCAAACTGTCAAAAATCATTACACTCAAACATCAGTTTGAGGAGATGAAAATGAAGGATGATGAAAAAGTGGCTGAATATTTCCTAAGAGTTGATGAAGTTGTTAATGCTATGAAAGGTTTAGGAGAAGAAGTAAAAGAGTTTGATGTGGTTACAAAGGTCATTAGAACCTTACTGATTAAATTTGAATATAAGGTATCAGCCCTTGAAGAAAAGAAACATTTTGATAGGCTTACCTTAGATAGTCTGCAGGGAATCCTTACTGCCTATGAAATGAGAACTAGCAAAAACAACTCAATTGGAAAAGAAACTTCCTTTAACACTGAAAAGAAAGAAAAAGTCAAAGTCAGTGAATCAAAGTTGTCTGATTCTAAAGAATCCCATTTTGTTAGAAGACTTAGAAAGGGATCAAGAAAATATAAGGGAAAACTTCCCTTTAAATGTTTTAACTGTGGAAAAATAGGTCACTTTTCTGCAAAGTGTCCCTATCATGATCAAATATGTGACAACGAGACAACTTAAAAATAGCCTAAGAAGAAGGCCTTTAAACCTAAACGAAACTTCAATTTCAAAAAGAAGAAAAGTCTGTTTAGTAAGGATGAATCTGATATTGAGTCTGAAGATTCATCAGTTGAAGAAGATGAAACTTTGTTCATGACTGAAATTACTCAGCAAAATGATTCAAACACCATTGACATTGAAGGACATGAAGCAGATCTTGAAAGTGAGCTAAAATGTGCTTTACAAGAGGTCAGAAAACTCAAGAAACAAGTTCTTGCTCAAGAACATAAACCCGATCAAGAAATAGTCTCTCTGAAAACTCAACTTGAAGAAGCTAAAAGAGTTGAGGACTGCCTTTGAGTGACTATAAGTTGCAAAGATCAAGAAATTCAAAAACTGGAACAAGAAGTAGTATGTCTCAGGAAGGAAATTGAAAAATATGAAAGCACTCTAAAACTGAATGAGATGTTCAGCAAGCAGAAGATGTACAAAGATAAAACTGGTGTTGGTTTTGAAAAGGGTGAATGCTCAATTGACAATGCTAGACAAAACCTCTCTTCTAAAGTCAAAGGTTCAGGTTCAAATCACTCAAAATTTGGTAAGGATCATGTTCAGTCTTTAAGAGGTAATAGATCTTTGTATAAAGTCAATCCTTTCTTCTATGGTTATTGTTTTATCTACAACAAATTTGGCCATAAGGTGAGCACTTGTAGGCTTATGAATCCTAGAATACCCAGGTTTGGTCTTAGGCACACTATGGTTTTGTTAGACAGATCAGATGTTTTAAATGCAATGCCTTGGGACATTCTGTCAAACAGTGCAGAACTGATGTGCAATCTAAATAGCAAAAAATTAAAAAGGTTTGGAAACCTAAGACTGTCAACAACATTGAGCAAACTATGTTGGTTCAAACTGCTTTTCATTCCAAGAAAAAGGACTTATGGGTCCTAGACAGTGGATGTTCTAACCATATGACTGGCGACAAGGATAAGTTTATAAATCTTGAAGATTATGTAGGTGGATATGTTAAGTTTGGTGATAACTCTGGTATTCAAATTAAATGTATACATTCACTTCTTCTGAATAAAGACACTCCTATCTATAATGTGTACTATGTGGAAGGTCTTAAGCACAATCTTCTAAGTGTTAGTCAAATTTGTGACAATGGTTATCATGTTTTGTTCACTTCGCAGGGATGTGAGATAAAAAACAAGCTTGGAAAGGCTATTGCAGCTGGAAGGAGGATAAAAGGAAATGTGTACAATCTTCTTGACACATCAAGCAATGACAATAATCAAGGTATGTGTTTAATGAGCCAAATTGAAGAAAGCTGGTAATGGCATAAAAGATTAGGACACATAAACTTTGACAATCTTGTTAGAATCAATAAGAATTAGAATGTTAGAGGTTTACCATTCCTTAACAAGCCAGAAAATTATGTGTGCAAAGAATGTCTAAGTGGTAAACACACTAAAATCAATTTCAAAACAAAAGAACATTCTTCTTCAAAACCCTTACAAATTGTGCATACTGATTTATGTGGACCAACCAGAACAAGGTCTAGTAATGGTGAAAAGTACTTTATGTTGTTTGTGGATGATTATTTTAGAATGGTTTGGGTCACATTTCTTAAGCACAAATCAAAAGCATTTGAAAGGTTTAAAATCTTTCATAAATTGGTTGAGAAGGAATCTGATTTGAAACTTAAATGTCTGCGATCTGACAAAGGATGTGAGTTCACTTCTCAAGAGTTTATTGATTACTATGAACAGCACAGCATTAAAAGATAGTACGCTGCAACAAAAACACCTCAACAAAATGGGGTAGTTGAACGTAAGAATAGAATTGTAAAAGAAATGGCTAGAACCATGCTAGATGAAGCTAAGTTGTCTGATATGTATTGGAAAGAATTTGTTCATACAATTGTATACATTTTGAATAGAGTGCAGCTTAGGGTGAAATCTAAACAAACTCCTTATGAACTTTGGTATGGAAAAACTGCTTCTGTCAAATACTTTAAAATTTTTGGAAGTGTTTTATCAAGAAAGATGATGATAACCTTGGGAGCTTTCAATCAAAGAGTGATGAGGGTATCTTTTTGGGATACTCAACTCACAACAAAGCTTATAAATGCCTTAACAAAAGGCTTAATAAGATTGTTGAAGTTGTTAATGTAAAATTTGATGAAAGATCACATTTGATTGTTGAATCTTTGCAGGATGATGAGGAAGAAGAGCTTGAACTTGAAATAATTTCATAAGGAGCTGAAACAACAAAGTCTTTTGCTGAATCAACAAGCCCTAAAAATGAAAAAGAAAGTCCTAAAAAGGTTGCATCAAAAGATCTAGCTAAATATCACCCCAAAGATCAGATTATTGTGGATAAAAATGTAGGAGTTCAAACTTGAAGAAAGGCTGCAGAATCTAATGAAAAGGCACAAATTGCTTTCTATCTAGTTACTCTGTTTGAGCCTAAAATTTTTAATGAAGCTCTCACAGACTCATGTTGGCTTAATGCTATGCAGGAAGAAATTGATCAAATTGAGAAAAATCAGACTTGGGAGTTAGTCCCAAGACCAGATGACAAGAATGTCATTGGAGGCAAATGGATTTATAGAAATAAGCTTGATGAAAATGGTAATGTTATTCGCAACAAAGCAAGATTTGTCTGCAAAGGCTATGCTCAATAAGAAGGTATTGATTTTGGTGAAACCTTTGCACCCGTTGCTAGATTAGAATCTATTAGAATATTCTTGGCTTATTCTATTTATAAAGACTTTACTGTTTATCAAATGGATGTCAAAACTGCCTTTTTAAATGGCTATTTAGATGAAGAGGTCTATGTTGAATAGCCTGAAGGATTTATTTGCAAAGATAAGCCTGATCATGTTTACAGATTGAAAAAGGCCCTCTATGGCTTAAAACAAGCACCTAGAGCTTGGTACTCTAGGCTGGAAAGTCATTTTCTTTCAAATGGTTTTGTTAGAGGAGGTGTAGACAACAATCTTTATGTTAAAACTAAATATTCTAACTTTTTGGTTGTTGAAATTTACGTTGATGACACTATCTTTGGCTGCAATAATGTTACCTTGAGTAAAAAATTCTCTCAGCTAATGGAATCTGAATTTGAAATGTCATTATTAGGAGAATTAAATTTGTTCTTGGGTCTTCAAATCTCTCAACGTGAAAATGGAATATTTATTTCACAAACCAAGTATGCTAGAGAGATGCTTAAGAAATTTCAGATGGATGAATGCCATCCAGTTAGCACTCCAATGGTTATTGGATGCAAACTTACTAAGGTTGATGATTCTCCTGATACAAATCAAACTGAATATAGATCAATGATTGGCAGTCTATTATATTTAATTGCTTCTCGACTTGACATTATGCAAGCAGTTTGCACTGTTGCACTGTTTCAGGCATCACCTAAAGAATCCCATGTCACTGCTGTTAAAAGGAATTTTAAATATATTCAAGGCACTCTTGATTATGGTCTTTGGTATCCAAGAAGAAATGATTTCTCTTTGATTGCTTATACTGATGTTGACTGGGCTAGTTGTTTGGATGATAGGAAAAGCACTAGTGGTGTTCAATTCTTTCTTGGTGATCATTTAGTGGCATGGCACATCAAGAAACAAGTATTTATTTCTCTTTCTACTGCTAAATCAGAATACATTGCTGCCACTTCATGTTGTACTCAAGTTCTTTGGATGAGTCAAACTCTATCTGATATGGGTATTGAAGTTCCTAAACCTGTTTCAATTCTCTGTGATAACACAAGTGCGATAAATATATCAAAAAACTCTGTTATGCACTTTCGAACTAAACATATTGCTATCAATTTTCATTTTCTGTGAGAAAAGGTACTGGCTAATGAAGTATGTTTACATTTTGTTGGATCACAAGATCAGGTGGCTAATATTTTTACTAAGCCCTTAGCAAAAGAGTTATTTGAAAGGCTCAGATTTCGATTGGGAGTTATCTCTCAATCGTTACTTCTCTAATTCACCAGGGTTCAGCTTAGGGGGAGCATGTTATATGTTTTGATTCTCTTACAACTCTCCTACAATCTTGGTTGCTGCAATGTTTTCTTTTTTTTTGCAGCTATTTCTCATGATATTTTGGTTGGCTTCTCAGTTGTGTTTCATGGCAACGCACATTCTTCTCTTCTATCTCTGTCATTGAGGCAAAAAGGGGGAGAGTCATTTGTGTTTTGCCATCAAGGACAAAGGGGGAGTTTTTTCGTTCTCTTTTGTGATCATATGGTTTGTCCTTGATGACAAAATACCTTTCAGTTGATTCTACTTGTTGCCTATTTCAGACTGGTTTCTCATGCTTTATCTTGATATAGATTTGTCTATATGGTTTACTTGTCTTGGTATTCAGTGGACATCAGAATCTTCATTTCTTATGGTACTAATCTGTCTGAGCTTCCTACAAGACTCAGATTTTCTTATTTGTGCAAGAGAGTTCATTTCAGTGTGAGAATGCCAGGGTCTCCCCAATCCATTTTGCTGTTAAATGTTTGTGTTTCCTATCGGCAAGACGTTTCTGATGTCATGTTGATTGGATTTTACATTCAGGTAGCTTTCGACAAGACTTCTCTTTTGTTTCGGTGACATGAAGGGCTCATATCGGCATAAGTTATACTGTCGGTATGTGTTCACAATGAAATTGTTATGTCTCACCGACCATATGCATGTGGAAGTCTATTGGCCAGACATTCTCATGGTTTCAGCGACCGACGGTGGATGGATTGGCTTATCGGTAAGAGTTTGTGATATTCGAAGGGAGGTCTCAGCGATTCCGTGGTGTCTCACCAACTTATGCAAAGGTTTATTTCACCGAGACTTTTGTACCATCGAAGTGTTGTCATAGCAAGCCTGTCAAGTCTTGCTGACGAAGTCTAATGAGTGGCTTTCGGCGAGAGGTTTGTGTCATCTTCGCAAACAGGTATGAATTCGGGCTGTTTCGGTATAGCGAAGTTTTATCTATATGAGGTCTCCCCAAGAGCGATATGTTATGGTGACAAGGTTGATCATAGGGGCTCTCGGCAAAACAAAGACTTATCTACAAGATGCCTCCCCGATTATAAATTGTCTCAACGACACCAGATGAAAGTATGATTAGGGAAAACTTTTTCAGATTATTCTTTCTGGCTAGGTATGGAACCCTACCCTGGCCGCCATCATGAGAAGTTTAAGTTTCTTTTCTCACAACTATTTTGACTGTTATTGCTAATTGTAACAGTTTCATCAGTAGATTATGGAGGCTCTACTTGATGCGTTTCTGGCTGGAGGCTTGGTAAAGACTGAAATAAAATGTACACTACCTCAAATGGTAACTGTTTTGATATAAAATCTGCACATTCAGGTAACATGCCTTACTAATCATGATTGCTCCCACGAAATGGTGAATTTCTAGTCATTTCAAGTGTGAATCTGTATGCATAGGCACTGGTTGACTATCAAAAGTTTTTAAGTTATAGCCAAAATAGGTTATGGGCTAATCGAATCATGATGAAACTACGTACTGAACAGGTGTTACTCTTGTTTTTTACCATCATCTACAGATTGTCATCATTCAACTTCATATTCTTAAAATTTTCAAGAGAATTTCAGACTTTGGATTTTAACGCATTTTTGAAGACTTTCTTATGACAGACATACTGAAAACATTGTATAAAAACCAGTGTTGTAAACACTGTGAGAATGGTTGTTGTGATTCTAAAATATTGTTCTTTGGTTGTATCAAAATGTATTGAAATACTTTGTATTAAAATCAAAGAAAAGATGCAGAGACATATTGTAAACTTTCTTCTCTATGTAGTATTTTAGGGATTCAATTTTTGAATCTTTAAGGTATTCAGTAGATGAGAAAATAGAGAGTTATGAGCTTAACTGAAAATAGAGAGATCCTCTGAGACATGATTATTGTTTAGTAATATAATTCAAGGGGTTGGTGCTCCTTGAGATAGATATCTCTAAATGAGGGGTTGGCGCTCCTTGAGTGGGTGCTCAAAAATCAGCCTATAAGGCATTGTGAACAATTGAATAAAAGGATTAAGCCTGCAAGGCATTTCGGGAGTGGTTTTTTTACCCCACGAGGGTTTTCCACTCAACAAAATCTTGTGTCTCTTTGTTCTTCTGTGTGCTCACTGCTTTACAGTGTTGTTGTTGTTTCAGTTCTCTGTTGGGATTATTACTTTTCTCAATTCTGTTTATGAATGATTACATTCAACTCATGAATGCATTAATTAGAGTAATATTGAGATAAAATATAAGCTATGTTTTTGAATTTTTGAAAATTGGTCAAATTTGTTAAGACACTGATTCACCCCTCCCTCTCAGTGTCATTTTAACTCCAACAATTAGTGCCAATATGGAGTTTCTGGTTGATTTCACAACATTAAATCAAAGGATTTAGCTACATAATTTAAAATTTTCATTTCTCTTCTCTCCAAAATCTAGCATTTCAAAGATTTTGCTTGGTTTCATACATAGTTAAATATATATATATATATATATCCAAGCTTTGTTAGCTTCTCAAATTTCACTCTATTTAACACAAGGTTTGTCATGTTTGAGGGTTTTCTTCTCATACTATGGTCAAATGTGCATCCTTGAATAATAGTACGAGAAGAAAAACATGACACACTTCAAGGGTGGACATTTGACCATATTTATAAATTAATGGAAAGTATAAAAAGTATAAAACATTTTATATTTTGGTTTTAATTAAGATAATATTAGACGTGATTCATTTTTTAATTTTTATTATGTTGTTTAATTTTATGTGCTCCAAAAATTTACTGCCTTTCTCTTTATTTTCAATATAAAAGGGACATGGGCTAGTAGTTGTTACGGTTAACTTTACGAGCATGTAGGAGTTGCATTGAATATTGTAGGACCTCCATTTTTTAATAAACTTGAATTATCCTCTTATCACATATATTTCGACATCAAAATGTCTAGTGAGACTCATATATGCACCTCATTTCAAGATCCAAAAGGTTTGGAGGTGTGTCTCATCATGCAACTTGCTACATCAACATGTCTGGTGAGAAGTGTCAAAAAATTGACTTTTAAAAGGTTTGATCGAAACTTAATCATGGTATCCCTAGTAGTTGAAAACAAAAATCATTTGTTGTTGGTAGAATATCATATTTTTACTTAAAATAACTTATATGCAACCTAAATGGACCAAATACCTATTAGTAACTATATACATCTAAAATCGGTCAAGACAAGAAATTAATTAAATACCAGTTATTTAATGTAGACACGCAAAATTAGCATTATGCATTCGATATAATTCACACTCGTCCATTCATCAGGGTAAATCAATTTCAATCTCCTAAGGCCATTCACTTAAATTGAATAAATTAGCTTTATTTAATTTAAGCCTCTCATTCCTTCTTTGATTAAATAAACCAATCATTTATTTAATTAAATCTCAAACCATCATTCATCTCCCTTTGATTTGATTTAAATCCCTAAATCAAGTCAAATTGGTCAAATCATCCTAATCATCATTAAACTAATCTAACTATGATTAAATGTTAATCCTAACCACTTGTATTCTCTAGATTTTGCCACTTGCACCAATAAATTAGTTTATTGATTTATTAAATCAGCATTTTCACTCAAGATGGCATCTTCCCTCAAATTTGAATCCAAAGACAAGTGGACATGTACATCCAACAAGTCATTTATGAGCTCTTACATGGATCTTACATGGTCAAACCAAGCATTAACTCTCATTTCAAATTTGAAATTTCCCCCTCCTGGGCACATTTCCCAAATCTTGCACATGCATTAACCACTCACAAGTTGACAAGTGGCCTCCTTTGATTGGTCTATTTTTAGTCCCACATTCATCCATTTGGCCAATCCCTCATCAAAATAATCTATAAATGAAATCTTCATCTTTGATCAAATCATCCACAAAGCTTATGCAAAGTCACTCTCTTCACGTGAGAACTGATTTTGTCCACTACACAACTCCACAAATCCACAATCCTCATGCAAGGTCACACTCTTCATTTGAGAACTGATCTTGTCCATTTCACTCCACAATCTTGGTATCTCATCTCCATAACTCCACAATTTCATCCTCAAATCATATGCAAAGTCACTCTCTTCAGTTGAGAACTGATTTTGCCCATCCTAGCATTACATATCATTCTTCATAGCATTTTATCATCTAGCTTATCTTGAGAAAGGATTGGGAAAGGGATATTTTCTACAATAGCAACAATCCACTATGAGATGAAGTTGATTCATGTTGTTTGTATGCTTATTTAGTTTTTCTTGTTGTTTTAATATCTTATTTAGCATATCTAACATGTTTCATTATTTCATAGGGATGTTGATTATTAGCTTGGTTTTGAAATACTAACCAAATGCAAATTTAGCATCCACATTATGGCGCTAGAAAGAACGTAATCTTGAAGGAAATACATAAGCATGAAATGTAAGCATAACATTTGTATGTGGATAAAAACTTCTGTCGACATAAATGCTGTGAGATCATTGGGTAGAAGAATTGGAAAATCCAATGCGAATGAGATTGGAAAGTAGCTGAAATAAAGTAAAGAGAAGAGTGAACGTGTCGCTCCAATAGTGGACAATTTTAGTACCAAATCTTCTCCCCCTACTTCGATGGACGCCTTGGTTATAGAAGCTACAACTAAGGTCTTTAAAATTGGGAAATCCTAGTAATCCTCCTCGGGTAGTGTGGACGTTGAAAAGGTGCTGAATATTTTTGTCAATTGCTTTCTCAGATGATTTTACATCCCATCTACTCACTGATGTGTATTTATTGATCTTTACTCTTAGACTTCTTTGCAGATAGCCCCATTAAAATGTATCAATAGAAAGTAGCCATTTGTGGATTATAAGCGATACGCCAATAGAATATTCGCATTTATTGTCGTTTATCAAAATTCATTTGGTCACTATTGCTTTCATTTCTCTTAACTGATTTGGTCATTTGCTTTCATTCTGATATTTCAATCAATGCTTTTTTCTTTCAATCTAATATTCCTTAATTTTTGTCTTGCAATGATTTCATTCTAACAAAGGAGAGCAAGAAAACATCAGAACGGTGAAGTGGCATTGATTTATTTCTTTTAATTAAGGAGTGAAACTTTAAGCAATTAGTTCTATCTGTTTCAACCTGCTTCATGACACACAATGCAAAATCTTACATTTTAAACACAATGGTTGCTAATCTTCCACTCCTTGTACCACTAGTATTAGAGAAATTTTGCAGTTGAAGGCGCGGGCAAAGTGGTGGAATCCGGTTTTACACTTGCAAATACATTTGCTTGAAAATTTCTGAAAGGCCTTTTCTAAAAAATGTGTTTTATGCATATCCTGCAAATATGACACTCCATGAGACCATGTCTCTCTAAGGCGCATTGTCAACAATTAACGTGTCTTGTCTATGCCTTTGTCTATGCTTCACGGGCTTTTAATTTGGCTTTTTACTAATGTTAGTAATAAAAAATGTTTGGAAATTTTTAAAGGAAACAATCTATCTTCTATCTTCTATGCCTTTCTCAAGTTGGGTATCGAGGTTCAACCAAACTGATAGCAGTGGCAATAGCATTCAGTGTACTTTTCGTACTATTTGCTGGTTGCATTATGGTGGGCCATGGTTAATTTCCTCTCACATTTATTAATGCCCAGAGAGCTCAAATCTTCTACCTATGCTTTGATATGGATACTTAACTTCATCACAACTATTCACTCCATTCCTTAGGCGTTAGGAGGATTCTTCTGTAATAGTCATTCAAACAATAAATGGTTCTTTTATTTCACAGGAAAGATTATTGGTGATAGGTTGTGGGCGTGACTTTTGAACCTGGCAGATGTGTTCACTTGAAAGTTTTTTTTGTATTGTGAGACAAATATGATCTACACATATCTTGCAATAAAATCATTCATAACATTTCTTGCTGAAACATCATGTCAAACCGCTTTTCAATGACTCAAAAGTGTCATAATTTTTTAGTCAAAATGCAGTGAATCTCTTATTTGCCTTGTGTACGCTGTCTTTCCTACACTTTTACATACTGCCTTCATCATGAACATTTATGATGGCATTAATCCAAGAAAGTAATCTTATTAGCTTCAGGACCATTAATCTTGGCATATGTGGTGTGTACAAGTGGGTAGAACAGTGAAAAATGCATGTGGTTGCATGGTTTATTAGTGGCCAACAAAAGTACCTCTTGTCATTAAAACAAAGTAGACTATCTTGTGCTTACAAATTATTTGCAATGGTTTTGTTTGTTTAAAAAATTCTATGGAGGTGATTGTTTTGTGATATTTATTCACCTATAGTTGACATTCTTTTTCCTTAAGAGTCATGCATTTATGTTTTTGTAGGGATCCTCATTAATTGGCATTGCTCCTTTATGACTTTTTTTCAGGATAAGTGAAGAGGATTTGAAATCTTACTTAAAGTGTTGAAAATATTTATCTATTTGTAAATTGGGACTCTAATTAATGCTTCATTTTATTAGTTTGAAGTCATTAGTTTTTACATTCAATTGTTTAAATTTTATGATCAAAACTAATTTAATATATAATGATCCTCACATGATTGTCTTTTGTTTGAATAGGAAAAATGAAGAAGGAGCATTTTCTTCGCACATGAAACTTGCAACAGTAAAACATTGGAGGCAACCTTTGAGGACTTTTGGAGTTGAAAAAAATCAAGCACTTATCTTGAACTTGACAAAATGATTTTTAAATGCTTAGGGCTTCCATTCTAGCTTTTATTTTCAATTTTAGGCCAATTAGATCAATTTGGGGTTTATAGACAATCATTAATTTGATTTCTTCAAAATTGGCTAAAATTGAACCTTACAAACTTACTAGCTTTTTGATTTTGGGCTAAAATTGAGCAAATCAACTTCACAATTCAACTTGGTGTTTTAAAACGAATCAAATCATTGCTTTGAAGGATAAAATGAATGTGTTACTTTATTGTTTTGTAATTATTTACACAAAGTAATACCATCAAAAGACGTATGTGCTTCTCTCATGCCTCACAGTGATCTTGAGAATCAAAAGGCTTTTGGTGACATTAAGTTGCATAAATAATTTCCCATACACACTTCGATTTGGGTTTAAAATTGAACATCTTATGCGAGTGTGAGTAGAGCATCATCGCGTATATTCTCTTTCTTTGAGTCGTCAAAGATTGACCGAGTTACGGATTTTGTCTTTACTTGCTTTTGTTTATCCTAGAGGGCCTGCCTTGGGGAAAAAGTACTCACCCAAGGGAATGACTCAACCGGTAACACTCTAAAGCCAAGAGTATTTCCAACCAGGATATAAATGTGGGTATTGGAAGAAACACCAGTATCACGTGGTTGATTCTGACAAGATGGATCGAAAAATAATTTGCGGACATAATGAAGCATGTTTCAATTGTTGGGCGGAGTAGTAGAGGTTTTGCAAATGTTTCATTAAAGAAACCCTCATGGTTAGTGTGTTTTCACCCTATAATCAAATGTTTACTGATTTTTGTATTGATGGGCATTTCCCATCTTGAAACTTGTTTATTTGTGAGTTTCTAAACATGGCCTAAAACTGTTTGTAGGTTTGGTGGATTAGTGAGTAGTTCTATGATGACTTGCTTTGATAAATTGACCTATTTAAGGGCTTTTACGATGAAGCGGCATGTTGGTTCTACTACGTTCGTGAAATAAGTGTATAAAATTTTATAGTATGTTGAAAAGGATCAAAATAGGCCTGAGAATCTGTATTGGGATTGTGTAAATGCATTATGATAGAAAAGGAATCACCCGATTAGATGGAATGTTGGCCTCATAAAGATATTTGGCATTGTTTGCTAAAAATAGAGAATATGTAGAAACAGCGAAAGGAATGTTGTTAAGTGCTTGGGAGCAGTCTCATTTGTGATGCCACATTTGTGTCTATGCTTGGTAATGTTTTGAAGGTAGATTGTGAAAGATTTGATGATTTGGGTATATGTTTCCAATATATGGCAATGGTTTCTTGAATGCAAAGTAGTCAGAGTGTGTCTATACTAATATATTGGAATATTATAATCAAAACATGATGAAATTCGTATCTTAAAGGTCTGGTGACAGTGTTAAACTAGTGCTGCTTGTTGTTGTTACAAATGGTGTTTAAGTGAAGATAGGATGATGGATGTGTTGATTTGAGCAAAGATATCTTAAATGGCTGGGATGATGTTTGATTGCAGGTCTAAGGAATAGAGGTGTTTGATTGTTTTTTCCTTGAAGGGGTAAAGTTGAGTTGATGAGTGATTGTTGTATTGTTTATAACAAGAACAAAGTTGAAAGTTGATTCTGAAAATGGTTTGCTATATGGAGATGGTGAATTGGCTATTGATAGCCTTATAACTTGAAATGAAATAAATGGATTTTGGTTGAATGAAAAGTATTTTTGGATGAATTTGACAAAGTTTGTATAAATTGATCTTTTACTCTTTATTGATTTGGGAAGGAAGTTCCCTAAAGAAATGATGTTGTTGAGTGGCTTGGCAATCTGATATTGCATCACAAACAAACAATTTGATTAACATGGAATAAGCTAAACAACAAAAATGAAAGCAAGCCATAATAGAATGAAAGAAAATGTACAAAGATTTCACATACCTAAAAAAAAAGTTTCAAATAGAGGAGTTCTACCCAATTATGCAGCCTTTGCTTCTTCCTTCCTCAAACTCCTCAAAAATTTGACTTCTTCAAAAGCTTGTTCCCCTCCAAATTTCAATTGTATATCAATTATCAGTATAGTTCAAACTTGAATTGATATTATATGCCTCTCAACATGAAAACTCTGCTATTTCATGCAAAGGTGATGGAATCTTAAAATCATGCATGCACACTTCACTCAATCACCAAAAAGCTACTTTTTGTCAGAGCACGCGAAAAATTAGGAGAATATGCAGAATGTGGGCCGACATCATGGGTATATTGTGAATTTTTACCATTTTAGTGATAACGCGAGCACATTATTTAATCCTAAATGAACATATCTCTACTGGTTAATAACACGCTCACATTATGATAACCATGTCAAGCTGTGTTGGCATATCGGTGAGACACTGTCTGTGTCTCCCCGATGCCAACACAGTCAGCATTCAATATCGCCAAGAGTCCTTACAATCGACAAGAGGTTATATCGAGTTCACCTGTTGGATCGACTTTAGTTTTCCCTTTGGAAAGACTATCACTCTTGTCAGGACCTCACACTGAGCCTTCATGTTAATCTGTGTCCATCCACCAATCAGCGAGACTCATCGCTTTCGCCAGGACTTCATACCAAGGTTCAAAAGTCACATAGACAATAGAACTTACATCGATGAGACTATTGTCTTTCACCAAGAGATCATACCGAGGTTCAAAGACTTTCTTCGAAGTGTTCAGTAGTCGGCAAGACTTTTGTTTGTCACTGAGACTTCACACCAAGACCCCTTTAGTTACATCGAGCACCGATCGGTCAACAAGACTTCACACATCGGTAAGACTTCTTACTGAGCTGTCACATGTTACTCTGAGGACACCAAGCAAATGATATCAGCGAGACATACCACTCTTCACTGAGAGTTCTTACCGAGTTCTCCAAGTTATCCTGAGACCACCATTCGCCAAGAGTTATACCGAAGACCCCTCATCATCGGCAAGACTCTCCATCGGCCGTTGAGACTTCATACCAAAGTCATTGTGTTGCAGCAAAGACTCCAATATTTCCCCCATCGGCGAGACCTTTCTTCATCGCTGAGGCTTCTTCCTGAACTAAGCCTTTCGGCCAAGGGTCTCCCCGATAAACGATATGTATGGCCTCTCGGCCAGAGATCTCCATGCGGTAAGAGAACATACCGAACACAACATGTCACACTAAAGAATCCAATGTGTAACCATTTGGCAAGTCTTCTGCAAGGTCACAACGACCTATACAAAACATAAGGTTACAAATCTGCTCATTGGCTAGACATAGAATATGTCACACCGACTTGGCTCCAATAGAGGTTTCAGCCTGTGGGATTGAGACATATTTTTCCAACATAGGAGGGAGAGGGGGTAGGAGGGAGAGGGTTGAGAGGGAGAGAGAGATACCTAACAGAGGGAGAGGGGGTAGGAGGGAGAGGGTTGAGAGA
>VDFB02000015.1:471544302-471588094 GCA_007258455.2 Sequoia sempervirens
TAGAAACTAGACTTTATTCTACATTTAAAAAAAAAAAAAAAATCAATTACCTTCAAAAAATTTTAGGGGGAGCACGGCCAAAATTCTGCTTTTCAGGAAGTGCCCAATTAGAAAATTAGTAAAAAATCAAATATTCATTAAAAAATTATCAGAAAAATCATGCATCAACTAGATAGTGTTAGCCAACTTTTGACTCTTGTGATTTTCAAAATACTACAAAAAATTTCACCGTGCTCAGGTCGTACAAGAGTTGCTATGTAATGTTTTCTGACAAAAATAGCACCAATTTGTGTACGTCCCTCTTTTGAACCCCTTAATCTCAACCATTTTCAAAATAAATTAGTAGTTTAGAAAGTAGACTCGGAGCACTTCGATCCTTGTTTTTGTTCCATCTCAAAATTTTGAGTGTAACTATCCTCAATTTCATGTCCAAGCTCAGTATTTCCTGATTTCAGAAAAAAAAAGTGGCCACTTAAGCCCCCTTTTTGGGAACCATCTTGGTGCACTTACCCATCTATTGTTGTGTTTTGCATCGGTTTTGGGTGATGCAACCCTCATCACTAATCATAACTTTAAGTAATTGCTTGTCATTACATATTCATAATTAAAAAATATAATGACATTGTAGTAATATCAAGTCCTACAACTTCAAGGTAGGAAAGAGTAAAAAAGTTAGAGCCAAAATTGAAACTTTTTTGGGCCTTTCTAATTGCTTAGGAGAGCAATATTAGAACAAAAAAGTTAGAGCCAAAATTGTGCCCAAAGTAGGCTTTGGGGTAATATTTCTAAGATTGAAATTTGTTTTGTTGTTATGAACATGTTGATCTTATGTGGTAGGGTTGTATGAAAGGCTATCCTTGACCTCTATAATTCTACCATCTACAATTTTTATTGCATTCACCACTCTCATGTCATTTTTTATCCTTAAATTTTGAAGTATTGCTATTAATAAGCTTGCAACATAAATCAATTATAACATTACAATGTTTAGTATTGATTTAATAGGTATTGAGTATAAATAATGATCTTTTAACATATTTCTAGAGATCCAATGGTAATGGGGATTTTCTACACTTCAAGCTTGGTTTTCTCCATTTATTGTTGTTTTTCTTCCATCTTTGATACATAAACCTTATGTCTGAAATGTAGGCTTGAGTTAATATATACACACATTTTTAATATTGAAATAAAGGAGAAGGGGGCATGTAGCATCAATTTCTCATTGCATGACACACTATTGTAGCATACAAATTTCCACACAACCTATGCAACATGATTTTCTTGGAAAATGTTAGAATAGTTCACATTTTTAAAAGAATGGCAACTTAATCTTATAAGAGCAATTATTGTGGCTAATCATAACTTAAATAATTTATTTTCATTACATATTCATAATTAAAAATTATAATGACATTGTAGTAATATTAGGTCCTACAACATCAAGGTAGGAAAGAGTAAATATTTTGGAAATGTTGCTTCAATTTGACTCTCCTATTCCGCTCTACAATCATGTGGTTAAATTTTTATTTGAATTCAAGCCTAGGTTTTCTTTTTAGCTCCCAATTATGTTTGTGAGTAGGAGCAAGAGCTATTAGGTGTGATCTATGAATCTATAACTCTATTCCTTCCTAAACTTTCCTCATAAAACTAAAATATGATTTGTGTAAAGATTTGTAGAATACAAAAGAATGTACAAAAATATTTGAATGGGGTTTATGTATACGCTAGAGGCATTATGAAGTGACAGATGGTGAACAAGCAATAGGGAGAATCAAAATGTCGTGTATGTGTAGGCATTTGACTACCATGAGTTATGCTAGTTGTTAGAGGGAAGAGAATCAACAAAAATAGAATGTTATCATATGTTTCTTTAATTAAATGGAATATATATTGAAAACCTAAGATGTAAAAGCGCAGTTGAAATTATTAAAAGACTAGAATAAATGTGGAAGATCAACTTTAATTTTTCAATTGAATACATTTTTGTCATATTTTCTAGCTGAAAAAATAATGATCCCACATAGAAAAAATTGAAATATCGAATCAAAAAATTGAATTACATCTATTTTTAAGAAAAAGAATTAAAAATAGAAACATGATAAGATTTTAATCTTGGCAAAATTTCACATGTACATAATAGACCATCTGTAGTGATACATCTTTGTATTAAATTGAAAAAATAAAATTCCCAAGTATTGATTGCTGATGATTTACTCATTGTTGTGACATTTTGTAAATGAAATTTAGAGTCTCTCAAAATCGCATCAGCCCACTATTGATAGCTGTATTAGATTAATGAATTTTGGATATATTACATTGATGTCTCCCTCAACAGATAGTACTAGCGTGTCACATGTTAACACACAACTTTCCTTGAAATTTTGTTACATACATATAAAAATCTATCTCATGAAATCCACATGCACCAATATTACAGATTTAGTCAGTTATATTTCATTAATGAATTTTGAAATTAATCTGCATGTTACTGTCACGTCAAACTCCAACTTTCATTGGAGGGTAGAAAATAAAGGAGCAAGACTAGAAGTTACTTGTCATGCCAACTTTCATTGGACTTTTCTGAGATACATATAAAAATCAATCCCACGGAATCCACATGCACCCATAATACAAAGTTCGAAACCACGTCGGGTTATTATTGACAGCTATATTTTTTTAATGAATTTTGGAATGAATCTGGATACTTCGGTAGCCTAGACGAATGTTACTGACGTCATTTTCCTTTCGAGAGTAGGAGATAAAGAAGCGAATACTAGAAGTACAAGCGTCTGCAATAGTCATCTAAGCCATTTTTTAGTTCCATCAAGAATGCATTAGTAATTAAGTTGAAATATTTGTTTCCTTCCTCATAATTTCTTCATACTTTTCAATTAAATTTATCATGATTTTTTTAAGTTTTAGAAATATTTTTATTAGAAGTATTTGCTTATTATAGCAATTGAAAATCTATTGATTATTGATTGAATTTGAAACATTATTTTTTCTTAAATTAAATCTATTATATTTGTTTAAACTTGTAAAATATTTTTAATTTTTATTCGTGTTCTTTAAAATATTATTATGATTGAAATGACTGAAATTAATGTTGTATTAGTCAAATTTGAACAACAATTATTTGCAATGAAGATTCTCATGTTCTCCACTTAACAATGGTACAATCAATTTAGAAATAGATAGAAGATAACTAAATCTAACTTCATAATATAATCAATAGCAATATGAAATTCTAGAACTTTACATCCTCAATACAAAATTATAAGGAGAAGATGTAAACTAGATAAAGTAGATCATTCATCATGACATTCATTATGTTTTCTACAAACATAGATTTAATAAAATAAGATAATACACATCCTAGTAATACAATATTATTCCAAAAACCACAATGAACTTATAAGATTTTACTAACTCTTGATATTAATAAAATCTTATTTAATTGAGTCAGAACTAAAATCTATTAATCCAAACTATAAGACCTAAATTGATATAAATATCCTTAAAAATATACAGATCTACAATAGTTAAAGAATATAATAGCATTGAATTCAATAATAAATATGATTATTTAAGTAAAATAAATGTCATTTAAAAAAAAATTTGGGCATGGAAATATACATTACTAAGTGAAAGATGACATTTTACTGAAATTTTATATCTTGACCATCATAGAAAAGATAAAAACCACAATTGACAAATAAATGACTTTAACTTAGACCTTTAGAGTTACCTATTGTTATAATCCTAGCTATGGGTAGAAAAAAATAATTCTATATGTTATTCTTATTATTGTGTGAGAAAAAGGGATCTAAGGTCTAAACCACACTTTCCCCTAAATCAAAATGAAAAGAACGAAAAAAGATCACAAACACCCACTTTGCTACTAACATCTATGGAAGAGTCAGAATGGTTGATTAGGGTTTTGGTTCTTTAAAGGGGTATTGATTGATTAACGATTTAATTAATTTGATGATGCAAATGTGTACCTACGTTAACTATGCAAGTATAGAAATTATTATGATTTTAGAAAAGTATAGAACTATAATATAAAAATGGATCACATAACAATAGAGTGTAGAGATAGAGGAACCTAACATATAAACCTCTACTTGAACTAGATGGGCAGGGGTGCTAGCGCCCTAGAATTGGAAATGAAGATCTTTAGAATTAGAAATCATGTCTCAGATGGCCATTGTCTGTAGGTTCTCCCCTTTTGGACTTAGCTTCAAAATTTCATCTGTTGATGATTAATTCCACTTCCCTTAAAATGTTGATATAAAATGCTTGAATTCTTGATCTTGCAATTATTTCTTCAATCCCTTCCCAAATTGACTTTAGATTTGTCACCTGCATGCAAGAGAGGAGAGAAAGGGTTGTGTCATATAGGGGCTTGCCTAAGCCAAACCCCATGTTGGTGTTTCCACCTCCAAAATTGATATGATTATGTAAAGAGTGCTTACCCTTGGTTGGAAGGAGGAAAAATGCATAAAAGGGAACGATAAATTTACAAGTAGTACAACTTACCACTCAAATTTCCTTTCCTTAATGAATTAAAGTTGTTGTACTCATCTTATACAAGGAGAATTGGTTTCTTAATTACATGTCCTTCAAGTGATAGTAATAAAAGAAAATGAACATAAAACATGCATAAAATCGCTTCTAAACATGATGCATTGCAAACATGAATCTTGACTAATAATAAGTGTTGTAAAATTTGCTCTTTCTTCTCTTGACTACTTTTTAGGATGCTTAATTGTCACTCCAAATTTTTAGTTTTTTCCTTAGGATTTCAAATAGTGAAAAATACTTGTAGTTATACATTAATTCCATTTTCTTGCAAAAGTAATTATCAAAAGCCAAGAACATAGGGGGGAGATAAACCTATTGTGGAATTGTCAAGGGTGATAATTTATGATACTACATTTAGCCCCTACTTTAGTGAGATTATGAACTTATTCTCATGCTCACACTAAAGGATAAGCCAAGAAGAATTTTTTATCCAAACATTTAAGAGATAGGACACCATTAGATCTAGGGGACGTGTTAGCCCCCAGGATCAAGATCCTATGACACAACAATGTAAAGTCAAAGCAAAACACAAAAATGATGTGCAATGACAAACATGAAGTATACACAATGAAGATACAAAACTAACATAATGAAAAAATGCAAACACAATGCAAATATGATGCAAACATGTAAGAGGCATATATGAAAATCATGGACTAGCAAGATCTACAAAATTATCACTAGGATCCATATATGATATTTTCATGAATCATATGCTTAAAAGTTTAATATTTTCTAGGTGACCTATGAACCAAAGCATCGTAGGTTAGTGAAGTATGATATTCACTAGGTGATCTTTAATAAGAAACAACACATGCTAGTGAAGTTTGATATGCACTAGGTGAGTTTGCATGATGATAGAAAATGAAAACACATAAGGACTAGTGAAGTATGATATTCACTAGGTGAGTTCTCATGTCAACCATACCAAGAATTATAATCCCAATAATTTTGATAAGTTGCTACAAAATAAGATCAATATGCCAAAGCTACAATCCAAAGTTCAAAGAATGTGAACAAAGTGAAGAACATAATGGAAAACATGCCCCCACCTTAAAGTAATTGCTACCACCAACTAGGAGGAATTTCTTTTAAGGTAGAATAAATTATATGCTATAAGAAATGAGAGCTTGTTAGGAAACCCTATGCTAAATGATATATTCCCAACCAAGTTGACTCATGACAAGTGGTTATCCCCAAGACCAAAGTCACATAATTAACAATACAACTATAAAACATGAGGGATGCATAGATCTAAGGTCAGTATAAATGAGAAATAATGAATAATATGATCATACTCTAAATTGACATCATTCTCCAAATACTTGTGGAACAATGAAGAAAATGGAAGAACAACACATGAAGACACCAAATATTTTGGTTCAAAATGGAAGAGACATAAATGTCTCAATACTTTTCATCATTCCCAAAAGGAACAAAGACAATACATTCATAATATTAAGTTAAATAGAGATAAAAATATATGAAAGTTAAAATGGGTTCACTTTCTTTATATCCTTGTGCAAACAAGAATGACAAGGGTCATCTAAAGAAAACTAACAAACACAAATACATGCCATGTTGCACATTATGTGAGATCATATTACTTGCAAGAAAACACATAAAGACACACAATTAGTACTACACATGTGAGTCGAACCATAGAAAATTATCTGTATCCCAATCTTTCTCATCATTAATGGAAGGGAAAAATTAGGAAAGAGGAACTAAAACAAGTGTGTTACAAGGAGAAGTACCAGGTTGAACACATGGTGATTCACTCTTATTCAGAGGATCATCATGACTAAGCCCATATATATTATTTGATTTTGAAAAAGAAGAGATAGATAATTCATTATGATCTTTTTTGGTTCTTTTTTCCTACCTTCTGACTCACTATTGAAATGTATTGTAATAGGTTGCATATTAGAACTATCATCATGATTGTGAGCACTATCATCATGATTGTGAGCACTATCATCCATATTTGTAACTACTAAGATTTTTATTCTTTGTTTTGGCTGAGATAAATAAGTTTTAGCTTGATGGTTTGTTGAGGGTGGATGATTGGGGTCAAGCGATGATGAGGATGGATGGGTGGATGATCATTAGGAAAGGTTTTATTCTCTTTAGAAATCTAATGAGCCATAGATCAACATCTTTGTTTGCATTATTTTACACTTATTTTTTCTTCTCGCACAATCTTTAGCATGTGAAAGAGGGATGCAACATATATTTTTGGCACCTACTTGCTTTCTATCATTCCTAGGGATTTTCACCTAGAAGGAGAAAGGTGGGAAAAAAATGCTTACGTTAACACTCAAGACTAATGTATGGATGGATGGGAAATGAATGTGAAGTGTGTGTAGATGTGTTTTAAAGCTTACAAATGCAGATAAATGAATGTAAACTAATTTAATGCAAGATGTTGGAAAACACAATGTTGATTGCAAATATGAAGTAGAAACCTAAGTAAATGAAAACATAAATGAATGAAAGTGAACAAAGTGCACCTGGAGACACATAACTGTTGCTGAAAGATTTTGGAATATTGATGACAATGCTTTTCAAGCCTGAAAGGAGTCAATTTCCACCTAGGGCGAATTGGTCCTTGTTATGATGAAAACTTCCAGAAACAAGTTTTTGAATGCTGAGAGCTGAATTCCGAGAAAAACCAGTTTTCAAACCTCATATGGGACTAATTTTCCATGCTTGGTAAATCAATCCTCCTGCAAGAATATGCAAATTCAAGACTTGATTCTGTAGCTTTAGATCTTCCTTTCAGTCTTCTACAGGTGTCCGCTTTAGAAATTGTCAGAATCGGGTTTGAAAATGGCTTTTTCTTGATATTTTGACTTGAATGATAAGGAGATGAGTTAAATAACTTTGAAATGAAATATTCAATGATTCTTAAGCTTCCTAGAGACCTAAATCTGCATACAAACAAAACAAGAAAGAGAAATTGTTGAGTATTAGGGCATGGGGGTTTTCCTTAGTCAAACTCCTTTTAGGTAATTAAACCAAAATGATGAAATAAATGAATGAAGAATGCAATAATGGAGTATATTACCTTTTCATGATGATTGATCTTAAATTTTTGTAGCAATGGAGGAAGATTCAGCCTTTGAATGTCCTTAGAAGCTTTCTCAATGAGTTACAATGACAAAACCCTAAGTTGCTTGACTTGGATAAGATGAATTAATGACGAGAAATGTAAAAATGAGTTGATGTTATTGTTGGATTTTGTGTATGTGTTGCTTATATGTGGTTTTCATTGATGTCAACACTATTAGCATTTGGTTTATTGGAAGCTATATATATTGAGGATATTGAGAAAATTGTTAAAAGAAGTGTTCCAGGTTCCTAGTGGAACTGTGAAGGTCATGAAGGTGTCTTCTTTTGTAGGTTGAAGATCAATTGGTGTGGATTAAATGGTTTTCTATTGAGTATATCTATTCTATCCACTAGAAGTTTTAGAGGTCTACGTAAATATTTGATCGTGCTATGAGCAGTTGTGTTCTGACAGTATTTTTGTCGGTTATGTCAGTGTCCCTGAGTGAAATTTATGTGTTTCTAGTAATCTTTGTTGCTTCGGATGCTTCTCTATTAGTTCTTGTTGATTTTCGATGCTTCTAGATCATTATCTATCTTTGTGGTACGTCCACATTGATCTATGTGCTCGTGGTCAAAGATTTTTCTTTGTATGTTTGGTTCTTCATTTTCCTCGCTGACATGATGATGGTGGCATGTTGTGGATCTTTGAGGTGAAATTAATTAAAGTCTTTTTGTGTTGGAGTTGTTAATTTGGGTCACCACTATGTTGTGGCCGACCTTGGTGGATTTGCATTGCAAATATATTTGTAAACTTGGGCCGATATTGTAAATATGTTTTATTTCATTGGCCAACTAAGTTGTCGATGTAATCTCATGTTGCAGATATATAAGAGCGATTGTTTCATTGGTGAGTGTGTGCTTCGTGTGCCTTGAATAATTATATTTGTATATGTGTGAATATCATTTGTAGAGTATAGTGTGAAGAATATTGAATGAAGTGTGAAGAAGGTTGAGCGAAGAGTGAAGAAGGTTTTTTTGTGCTTAATTGGAACTATAATCAGGTTTGTGTAGAAGAAAATTTCTCAGTTCACATTTTGGACGGTTTTAATCCAAAATCCTTTCGAAGAGTGAGTCCTCTATTTTATTTGAGCAGTGAGCTCTAGGTAGTGTGCCTAAATGCATGTGCATTTCCATTTATACTTATTTATACTTTTAATAGGGTATAATATTATGGGCTAACATCCATCGTGGTTTTTCCCCTAATAGGGTTTCCACATAAAAAATATTGGTGTTCTCTGTCTCTCTAATGTGCTAATTATTTATGTTTAGTTGCTCATTCATCAGATCTGAGATTAAGTTAAGTAAAGTTTAAAAGGTTCATTATTTTTTGACAACTGATTCACCCCCCTTTCAATTGTCTATCCTTTTTTTGCCAATAGTTATCTAAATGAGGCTAAAAACACTTATTTAAATAGAAAATTATGCCTTAGTACCCAATAATACCTCATCACAGGCCGACATGTAGTGAAAATAAACTTTAAATTTCACTTTTTCCCGCTCAAAGGTCAAAATGGGGGCCAAATAGGACTCATCCGCCATACATGGTGAATGGGTCTCACTTGGAGGGGACTGATTTTCCATGCATGGTGAATGGGTCCCACAAGGGCCATTCTGACAACTAAGAAGCTAGGGAATAAGGAAATAGTGTTTAATTTGTAACTTTGTCAGGTATTTAATCAATTAAAGCCTCGGGATGCACAATATGGGTTAATAGGGGACTATTAGTGATGATGTAAATGTCAAATAGGGCTTGGAACACATAAATCAATGTGAAAGTGTGATTAAATACACTTTACAACAATAAAATGAGGTCAACATAGCCCAGGAAGGCATGAGAACCAATGTGATTGTACAAGACACATTCCAACACTAGTTTATCATTAAATTTAAGTTATAAGCCTTCTATATTGATCTGAAGATGCATTTGAATACATTTTATAATGTTGGATTAAGGAGAAATAAGTTAATTAAGTCTAGAAAAGTGTGAAGGTCCTTTACAAGACTTTACAACACCTTTACAAGATGTCATTAAAAACATGCTATTTGATTTGCAAGGGTCCAAGACCTAGTGTGGATGCATAAAATGCCTCAAAACACTAGATTAAGACCTCATTAAGTCTATTTTATCATGAATTAATCCTATGTCAAGCAAAGGGTCCTTTCTTCTATGGCACATTTAGCCCCCACTTTAGTGAGAGGATGAACTTACTTCAAAATCACACTAAAGTAGACATTCAAGAGAGGTCTACATACACAAATGCAGATGACAAAGAATGAAAAATATCAAAAGAGGTGGCTAAGCCCCAAGGATCCAAGATCCTAAGGCAAGTCCCCAAGATACAAAGTCATGCATTGACAAGAAGTAAAAGATGAAAATGATGTACTCATTATGGGGTGACAGAACACAAAATGGTCTGCCAGGTGAGAAAGCCCAAATGTAATCACTTGGGGGCTACAAAACTAGTTGTCTGTTGGGTGAGAAGGCCCAAAAAGATGTAACATACATATTCTAGTTGGTATGCACTCACAAAACACAAAAGTGGCTAGGGGAAAAGTCATGTCGCTAGGTGGGCTTCCCACTCAACCATGTTAAAGTTATGCTCGTTGATAACTTTAACAAGGTACCACAAGGAAAATGCCATGAAAAAAAAGACAAAGGTACCGCAGTCATGCAATTTGTGTTATGCAATGTGGAAAAATTCAAAATGGAATGTAAAAAGATGTTCAAAGGAGTCTTGTTAAGTTTATGCAAGGTCAGTTACTTAGGGAACATTGTGTCTAATGTCTCCAAGAGAGGATCAATCAAAGAATAGTATATTCCCAACTTAGGGGATGTAGTGCATTACATCAAACCACCAAGAGGAATGCAATATGCTAAGATAGATCACGCTTACGAAAGAAATCACACCCAATGTCATCCACAAAGTGACAAATGCATCACACAAAAATGACAAGGCTACACTAACAAGAAAGAATGAAATTTCAAATTATGGTAATGTATGCCCCCCACTTTAAAGGAATTGCTACACATTGTTCTATGAACAATTACTTGAAAGAAGAGAAGAAAAAAAAGAAAACAACAAGAGCCAACTCAAAAAGCCCTATGCCAAGTCATATGTTTGCAAGTTAGGCTGCGTCATGTCAACAAAAATGAAAGACAAAGAAATGTTGTATGTCACATGCGAGTAAATCTTAAGACATGTCATTCACATCTCAAGCTTGCTCTTATATGTTCATGAAAATTTAATGAGTAGTCAAAAGAGAAAATGACAAGTGACATACAAGGGATAAGGTTGTCTAACTCTTTTCCCCCCACTTAGTGCAAGACAATGGTGAGCCTAAAGTGGATGATAGTATGTTGCTCCTTTAAATGGATGTGAAACATGCAATAGTGAGTATCTTATGATCCTACAACTATGGCATGGAAAGGAGCAGCAACTAACATTATTTATGTGAATAAACAAGAGTCTTGGAAGAGAATTGTGTGATAGTATTGATGTTGAGTGAAGGCTTGTTGATCTCAATCAAACGACAATAACCAAGACCATGAGTTGTTTGTTGTGTGTTTTGCTCTATAGGGTTGTGTATACCTTGTTCTCGAGCACCATAGAATTTTCCACCATATCCAAGTTGTTTCATGAGGGCATACCCTTTTCTATAAAGCTTTTTCATGGCTTTGGAATCAAGAGGTTATTCATTATTGTGGTCATCAAGGGTTGTTGTGGAGTTTGTGTGTTTTTCTAAAGTGGTTGAGGTGGATGCTTTCAAAGGGTTATCCAAATTTTGTATTGACATGATGGTTGGTTGTTCTTGTGTGTCACCTTTCTTTTGTATGAGTATGTATTCACCCATAAATGAGGGTGTGAATTCTAAGGATCCCCAATCATCACCAAATAATTTAGATGGAAACTCCTCATTGGTATGTTTTGTTTCAAGAGGATCTATGTTGGATGTTGGAATTAGTGTTTTCAGAGGACTTGTAGTTCCTTTGTCAAGGTGCAAACAACTTTCAGGCTTGGGGTCTATTTCAACTTGATAAATCATATTGTTATAGACATATTTCATTATACGATGAAGGGTTGAATGCACTATATTCATTTCATGAATCCATGGTCAGCCTAAAAGAAGATTATACGAAATATCATAAGGCATGACATGAATAGGAGTTTGCAAATTAACCACCCCCACCATAATAGGAAAATTAATTACGCCGAGTGGTTGTTTTGTTATATTGTCAAATCCTCAAATAGAGATAGAATCAGTTTTTATTTGTGATTTTTCAACATTTAATCGATCAAGGAGACTCACACTACGCACATTAGCAGCATAACAATTATCTATGAGTGTTTTTGATACCTATGTGATTGAATCGAGCAATTATCATAAAGGCATCATGTCGATTATGCAACGCCAAAGGAGGGAACTCATGTTGTGTATAAGAGCTGCTACATCATTCAAAGTTGTACTAGGAAGAATTGTGATTTGTTTTAAGGTGGATTGAAGAATATTGTGATGATATGGCGAGTTTTGAAGAAAATGCCAAAGGGAAATTTTGGCAGGAGGGTATGTGCAAGATCATCATGGAAAAAATAGACCTTCAAGTGGCAAAAAATTCAAAAAAATCAGAGTTAGGAAACTTGACGTAAAAATTTGAATAAGTTATCTATATTATTTCAAAAATATGTAGAATAGAATCTACAGAAAATTGAATGTAATTTCTAAACTACTAGGTTTTTTTTAAAATTATAAATATATTTGGTGAAAATTTGAAATTTCAATGCAGTAGTACTTAAATTTCAGGGAAAAAATAAGAAGTAGGCGTTTGTCTGACCACCCTAACCACAATAAAATGATAAGATTTTTTTATAAGATTTTAGATATAAGTAGAGGACTCATGTCCTAATGTGATGCATATTTTTTTATAATTTTTTTCCAACTAAATAATTAATTATGAAATTTTTATTACAAATTTTAAAAAATATAAAAACTCATATGTCTGACCACCTTAACTTGGTCAAAACTTCATGAAATTCATTTTTTCTTTTTTAATCCTATAGTATGCGAAGCATAGAGTGTGACACATGTTTTGGATTCAAAAAATGTGATATCATTTGAAAGCTATACATGTTTTTCAATCAGCCTATCAATCAGGACTTTAGTCGTAATTCAAATAGAAAATGAGTAATAATTACTTATTAAATTCAAAATAAAGCATAATTTATATTGCTGGAAAGCTGAGAATCTCCTCTAAAAACCCTTTTAATTTCATCAATTTTGGGTAAAGAAAAAGTTGTCAGCCACTTTTTGGCCCATCATGATCATGCACATACCTAGGAGTATTATTTAGTTGTTCAATAAGGTCATACTCCTTTGTTTTTGGGAGATAATGAGGAGCACTAGGTGAGTTACGTAAACGTAAGGAGGTTGGGGTTGGTTGTGGTGGTTGTGGATTATTTCGAGTGTTATATGTATGAGCAATAGTATCAGTACTAGATTCCTGTAATACATTAGAGGGATGAAGGGGATGTGATGATGGGTAAAGGACAAGTTTAGGTTTATTGGAAGGATGAAGAAGATGCAAAGGTGGGTAAAGGGTATAGTGAGGTTGAATATTGTTGTCCCTTAACAAGTAATATTGTTCATTGTCTGTGAAGGGGATACTATCTTTTTCTTGGTGCATAATCTCCTCCCTAGAAGGAGAGTTCATAGGAGAAAAACAAACCACATGTTCATGAAAAGTAAGGTTTGGTTCATCCAAAATAACTTCATCACAAGTAAGGGGGTTATTAATGGTTAAGTGTTTTGGACTATTGATAATGGGGACATTAGGAAAGGATTGTATTTGATTGTCAGTTGTTTCTAAGGTTACATTCTCCTGTTCCATGGTGTCTACCATACTAGGAGAGCTTATCATATGCTCATTTAAGGTTGAAATAGCTTCATCACAAGTATGAGGAGGATTAACGAAGGAATTGTTTTTCTCAATAAATTTTTCCATAGGTGAAAGGGGACAACTAAAATTCTGATGACTCTCATTGGTTATGTTTTCTAACAACAAAGTATCTTCATCACCACTAGGAGAGACACTAGGAGAAGAATAAATGTGATTATCATGATCATTTATGACTTCATTGTTTTGTTCCCTAATATCCACCAAAATAGGAGAGGTAGGGGAAGGATCATAAAGAGGGTTGTCATTGACCTTAAAAATTTGATTATTTAAGACCAATCTATCATCCTCATCATTTACAATCTCATTTTCTTGTGCTATAGTATCTTCCCAAAGGGGATGAGGAGAAGGACAAGCAAGATTTGTATGATGCTCAACATTCTTTTTCCAAGATACCTTTGTCACTAAAAGGAGAGGTATCGAGAGAAGAACACATATGATCATCATGGTTATCTATGTTTGTATGCTCTTCTATCATGTCATCCACATAAATAGGAAAGATAGGAGTGCGTGTAAGTTCTATCTCATAACTAGGAAATATATTGAAGGAATGACGATCATGTATATGAACTAACTTTTGCTTTGCAAATTTGAAGAAGATTGAAACAATTTTTTTGAAAGAACAATTTATACTAACTTAAAATGTAATGTAAAAGGCTGAAATGAAATGCAATTTTCAGAGAACAAATGACTGATTATGCTATGTAATAATATGAGAATGCAAATGTGCAATTTAAACTATGCAGGAAATGAGCTAATTTAGGCTAGATTTGATGAAATGCATGCTACAAAATTGCAACTAATAGATATATACAGGTTAAGGTGCCAAAAAAAAGCTTAAAAATAAATTTTTGAGATCTATAAAGTGTTGTTTCAAGGCTCAGAAGGGACTGATTCGCCCAAGGAGGCAAATGAGTCCCAGTCTAGACTTTTTTCAAAATTTTCAGAAATTTGTGCTTGAGTTTTATGAATTTTTAGTTCCAAGATGTAGACCTAAGTGAAAAATGCAAAATTTTAGTAAATCTAAATGAATTTAGATGCTATAAATGCAACCTAACTGTACTTTTTATGAATGGAAATTTTAACACCTAACATGCAAATCAATCATGCAAACTCTAATGCAAGCTAGATGGATATGGAAAGACACCAAATTAGAAAATAGAAGTATTTGAAAAGTTGGGTTCACCAAAATGAAAAATAGATTTTTGACACCTACTTGCTTTCTATCATTCCTAGGGTTTTTCACCTAGAAGGAGAAAGGTGGGCCAAAAATGCTTACGTTAACACTCAAGACTAATGTATGGATGGATGGGAAATGAATGTGAAGTGTGTGTAGATGTGTTTTAAAGCTTAAAAATTCAAATAAATGAATGTAAACTAATCTAATGCAAGATGTTGGAAAACACAATGTTGATTGCAAATATGAAGTAGAAGCCTAAGTAAATGAAAACATAAATGAATGAAACTAAATAGAGTGCACCTGGAGATAGATAAGTATTGTTGGAGGATTCTGGAATATTGATGATGATTATTTTCAAGCTTGAAAGGACTCATTCACCACCTAGGCCATATCAGTCCCTATTATGATGAAAACTTCTAAAAATAAGTTTCTAAATGCCAAGAGATGAATTCTGAGAAAAACCAGTTTTCAGACCTATAGATGGGACTAATTCACCATGCTTGGTGAATCAGTCCTCTTGCAAGAATTTTCAAAGTTAGGACTTGATTTTGTAGCTTTAGATCTACCTTTCTATCTTCTACAGGTGTCCACTTCAGAAATTGTTGGAATCGGGTCTAAAAATGACTTTTTCTTGATATTTTGACTTGAATGACAAGGAGATGACTTGAATAACTTTGAAAGACAATCTTGAATGATTCTTAAGCTTCCTAGGGACCTAAATCTACATACAAACAAAATAAAAAAGAGAAATTGTTGATTGTTCGGGCATGGGGGTTTGCCTTAGTCAAACCCCTTTTAGGTAATTAAACCAAAATGATAAAATAAATGAATGAAGTATGCAATAATGGAGTAGATTACCTTGTCATGATGATTGATCTTGAATTTCTGTAGGAATGAAGGAAGATTCAGCCCTTGAATGTCGTTAGAAGCTTTCTCAATGAATTATAATGACCAAACCCTAAGTTGTTTGACTTGGATAAGATGAATTAATGATGAGAGATGTAAAAATGAGTTTTTTTTATCTAAAATGAGGAGAAAAACACTTATTTATAGACAGTTGTTCCTTAGTACCCGATAATACCTCATCATAGGCTGAAATGTAGTGAAAATAAATATTAAATTTCACTTTGTCCCGCTCAAAGGTCAAAATGCGGGCTAGATAGGACTCATTCACCATACATCGTATCGGTCCCAGCTAGAAGGGATTGATTCACCATGCATGTCGAATGTGTACCACAAGGGCCATTCTAACAACTAAGAAGCTAGGGAATAAGGAAATAATGTTTAATTTTCAACTGTGTCAGGTATTTAATCAATTAAAGCCTCAGGATGCACAATATGGGTTAATAGGGGACTATTAATGATGATGTAAATGTCAAATAGGGCTTGGGACACATAAATCAATGTGAAAGTGTGATTAAATACACTTTACAACACTAAAATGAGGTCCACATAGCCCAGGAAGGCACAAGAACCAATGTAAATGTACAAGACACATTACAACACTAGTTTATCATTAAATTTAAGTTATAAGCCTTCTAGATTGATGTGAAGATGCATTTGAATACATTTTATAATGTTGGATTAAGGAGAAATAAGTGAATTAAGTATAGAAAAGCGTGAAGGTCCTTTACAAGACTTTACAACGCCTTTACAAGGGTCCAAGACCTAGTGTGGACGCATAAAATTCCTCACAACACTAGATTAAGACCTCATTAAGTCTATTTTATCATGAATTAATCCTATGTCAAGCAAAGGGTCTTTTTTTCTATGACATAAGGGAATAAGGAATTTTCAAATATTCATCCATTTTATTCATTTTTAGGAGAAATAAAGGGGACAATGAAAGGTTGTGAAACTATAGGATTCTTAGGTTTTTGCACAAAAATGTTTTTCCTTAGGAGGGAAAATTTTGATCCCCGAAGGCTTTAACAAACAATTGTCTCATGGTACTTTATAGGATGGTGGAGTTGGAACCATGACATACATGCCAAAATTTAAAGGAAGAATACTTGGTTTAGGATGGATTTTTTTCACTACCTGTGAAGTAGGAGTAACAATCATTGTAGCCACTTGATACTGAGGAGCCTCAAGTGAAATGCTAATAAGGGATGATTTGTATATACACTTAGCTTTAAACTCTTGATTTGAGAAAAAAAATAATACTCATGAGGTTTAATAGGTTGGACTGGTTGAGGCCAAAAGTAATCTAGTGAAAATTTTCCACAAGAAGCCTAAGGTTTAAATATGCTATGGTAAATGGTATTTTATATTTTATTCAAACAAAAATTTAAGAAATTTGTGAACAATTGATGGGAGTGTGTTCATGGAGCTTAGCCATGGATGACATAAATTCACATAAAATTGGTCCGACATTGGGATTATGGTAAACAAAGTATCCAAATGTTTAGTCCCAACTTCTACTAGTAGAGTTATAGAGCCAATCATAGGGGAAAAAGAACCATCATGAGCCTTTAATAATTCTTCTGAATATTCATAATCATCTTTATAAATGTCATGCACATATAAGAATTCTTTAGTGATCAAATTCACTACACACACAAGATCAATGAGTATTCCCCTTGTGTGTTTATCATTAATTCTACTCAAGATATAAAGAGTACCATTAGGTGTAGCTATAGAAGCATATATATGTGTGAAATAAATACCAAGAAAAATATCGGTTTCACCCATACGAGGTTGAGCATCAATCATGTTGATCTCATTGAATAGATCCTCAACTTCATCTTCAATATAAGTTTTTTGGACAAAATTGGTTGAATGACTTGGTAACAGGTTTGTAGATATTTGTGTTTTGATAGGGTGGAAAAAAATATTTAATTCCTTTGTTGTTTACACTATACAACTAGATGATATTAGAATTAAGGAGGTCATACACTCTTAAGATGCATACATCTTTTCATATGATGCCCAAGTGTACAATGATATTGACAAAAGTATTTTTTATTCAATTTTGGTGGTAATGGTTTAGTTATGTCAATAGTCCTAATAGGAGGAAGTTGAATCATGTTTTTGTTTATAAATTGCAACATAATAGCATGAAGAGAATCAAGAAATTGTGAAATTTTTAATCTCTTGGCCTAAATTGATATGGAATTATAGATGTAACAACTTCTATTTGAATATTATTATCGATCATTCATGATTTCTTATCTTTATAAATTTCTTATTTTGTTTTAGAATGGTCGATAGTTGTTATTTTTAGAAATTGGAAGGTTCTCATTGATTTCAACAATGGAATTTGGATGATTGTCAGTGGCGTACATTACTTTTATAGTTCAGTAGCTGCTTCGGTAATGGAAGCCTATTGATATGGTATTTTGGTTTGGATTATCTTGTAAGATTCTTTCATAAACTAATATTATGGTCTATCTTGACATCATTTGCATCCACTAACAAGACTTTAGTTGACTAGGCTTTACTGTTGGAAAGACATTGTCACCAGTAGTTTGGCAAATAGTCTTCTTCTTATACACTGGTTTAGTATGATGGTCTTTTGGTTTGGATTTTGCTTCAAATAATGATTTCACTATAGGACTTTGTACATAATATTGTGATTAAAAGATGCATTTTACACTAATTTTTTATGAGAATATGTGAAGGAATACAAAAGATATGAATAACATTGTTATGCTTTGAAGTTTACAGAGAGTTTTTGTATAGAGCATTGATGAGAGAAATTCTTCATTTTCTTAAGATTAATTATTTTGTTTTGCAGTGTTGAAGATAATTTATTTGGTTTCGTTCCAAGGAGAATTCAATGTATTAACAAGTTTTATGTTACACGTTCGATGAAATGCATATATGTTTGGAGCTTTGATGTTTCATGTCTAACTTTGGATGACCTAATTATGAATTGGGATTAGGAGTTTAAACATGTGTTGTGAATGTTAAATGGATCTATCATAGGTCCATGCCAACTAATATCATGCAAATATGAATTTGTTTTGAAGTTAATTTTGACAGATTTGGTTTTGATTTGAAATAGGTTTACTTGAATTAGGCCAACCTAATTGATGTAATTAATGTACTTGATTATATACAGTATATATATATATATATGTGTGTGTGTGTGTGTGTGTGAATTCTTTTTAGAATAGATGAAGAAGATGAAGAGGAGATGGTGTGTGTGTGTGATTGAGTAGACATATGTATTGTATACATTTGCAAAGAAGTGTTTCATATACTATGCTTCACTAGAATTAAACTCCAACATAAGGAAGGTGCATTCTATCTTAGTTCATGTCTTAGCAGTAAGCCATTTTTTTTTGTAAGCTATTTCAAGATGTGAGCCTTCAAGGACTTGATGCATCCTAGTAGTGAGCCCTTGTAATATTCTATATTTGGATATATTACATTGTGAGCTAATCCTCACCGTGTTTTTTCCCATTTTTGGGTTTTCCACGTAAAAAACTAGTGTTGATGTGTCTTATGGTGTCATGGTCTTTTCAATGTCTTCATTCTTTTTTACAATTAAATGTGCTCTAATAATTGGATGGTTTATATCTTAATGGTTTAATGGAATACTAATTCAACCCCCCTCTTAGTATTTTGGATATTCAACAATTGGTATCAAACCTTGGTTCCTCTTAAGAAGTCTAACAACTTTATGAAGGTCCTAAAATTTGAATACATGGAAGAAAAAAAATTCTTATCCCTTCAGAATTGATCTCTACTAAACACAGAGAAGAAAATAAAGATTTGAAGGATGGCTTGAAGGAAGCTAGAGTCACCACAAAAGTAACCCTTCTACTTTTTCTAACTTGTTCAGGCCCTCCTTGTGATTTTGGCTTAATGTTGCCTTTTTTTAATGTTGCAATGTGGATAACACATTCACATTAGGTCTTGGGCCCTTGTGAACTAATAAGTTTGAATGGTGCCTTGCAAAAGTGTTGTGAAGTGTTGCAACACACTTTCACACTTTTCTAGGATTTTATCAATTAACTAAGCATAATAAACATAATTTTCCTTAATCTTTCCTTATTTAGAGTGTTGTAAAGTGTTCTAACACACTTTCATATTTCTCTAGGATTATCATTAATAATTGGGCTTTCTTATGCTTTAATTGGCCCTATTTTGCATCCAAAATCCTCATTCATTGCATCGTTTCAAGGATAATGGGTATCTGTAGGATCATGATGGACCAAAAAGTGGTGATATGATGGGTATGTGTAGGGTATGTGGCTGATGACTTTTTTATTACCCAAAATTGATGAAATGAAAAGGGTTTTTAAAGGAGATTCTCAGCTTTCCACCAATATAAATTATGCTTTACTTTGAATTTAATAAATAATTATTATTCATTTTCTATTTGAATTATGACTAAAGTCTTGATTGATAGGCTAATCAAAACCATCTATAGCTTTCAAACGTATCACATTTTTGAATCAAACATGCATCACATTCTATGCTTCACATACTATAGGATAAAAAAGAATTTCATGAAGTTTTGACAGTTAAGGTGGTCGGACATATGAGTTTTATATTTATTAAAAGTTGTAATAAAAAATTCATAATTAATTATTTACTTGGAAAAAATTACAAAAAAATATTGATCACATTGGGACATGAGTCCTCTACTTATATTTAAAATATTATAAAAAAATATTATCGTTTTATTGAGGTTAGGGTGGTCAAACAGACACCTACTTCTTATTTTTTCCCTAAAATTTAAGTGCCACTGAATTGAAATTTCAATTTTTTACCAAATAGATTTTTTTTTTTTTAAATCCTAGTAGTTTACAAACTACATTCAATTTGCTATAGATTCTATTGTTACAAATTTTTTAAATAATATAGATAACTTAATCAATTTTTCATGTCAAGTTGCCTAACTTTGATTTTTTTGAATTTTTTGCCACTTAAGGGCCTGTTTTTTCCATGATGATCCTGCACATACCCTAATCTTGAAACCCATCAGTAATCAATCATAATTTAGGTGTTCCTAGCTTGTGTGCCCCAAATTTAGTGTCTAGGACTCATTCTCCACCTTGGGAAAATGAGTCTTACCTAGTTCTTTTTGGCCCCAATGCAGGTTTCACACATTTCTAAGCACTTTTCAATTTTGGTCCCATACATTATGTATGATAGGACTCATTCACTACCTTGGGCGAATGAGTTCCGTGTGACCCAAATTCAAATTTAATTCAAATTTCAGGTTGGATTTTATTTTCCTAGATATGATGTTGGCTTGTACTGTTGTAATTTTAGGAATTCTTGCATAATTGAGTAAAAATACAAGGTTCTTTCACTCATATTCAACACCTAGAAAATCTTAAAAGAATTCAAGAGGTCACAAGAGCATTTAAGCATTCACAAGAGCATTCTAAGGCATTCAAGGGTAGATTATCAAGCATTTTAGAGTATTCTTTAACTGCCAATCATCATGTCAAAGATCACATTCTTCATGTTTGTTATTATGCTAACAATTGTGGTGCAAAGTTCACAATCCAAGCAAGCATTACATTCAAGATATATCTCGTTCAAGCTAGAGTCAAGAACCACATCCATTGCAACAATTTGAAGCATATTTGCAACACCTTATTGCTAGGGTTTGGTGAGTTGCAACATTGTTATTTGTTCATTCATCATTCTCCATTTATATTTGTTTTCATTTCAAGGTTTAATTACCAACAAGGGGTTTGACCAAGGAAAAATCCCTATTCACTAACTCCACAACATTTTTCCCTCTTCTTGTGTGTGATTTGCAAGGCTAGGTTGCAGATTTGTCAAGAAGTGGAATTGGAGAAAAGTTGTCAAATCCCTAAAGTTGTCATCAAGCCTTAGAGAAGCTTGGAGAAGGTCTATAGGTGGAAATTTGCAGTTTTGGATCCCAAAAATAGTCAAAAAGAGTAGAGAAGGCCAAGATGAACATAATCTAGTTTACAACTTCTAGAAAATTAGAAGTGCATTGATTCTCCACTATTAGCGAATGAGTCCCACTGTATAGGCCCGATATAGATTTCTATAGATCTAGATACCCTTTTGGCTGAAACCTATTCCCGCACATTTTCTTAGAAACTGGATTGATTCCCTAGCTTGGAAAATTAGTCCCAGTTAGTATTAGTAGTAGATCTGTTAGTGATCTAGACCTCCATTCTACCTTCTTTAGTCTTCTAGGTGCAAACTTTCTACTTCATATATTTCTGTTACATTTTGCTTATCTTTCTAGATCATTTAGGATTATTTTGCATTTAATTAGGGTTTGGTTTTATAACTTGCATTGCATTGTCTTTTCCAAGTCTAAACATGGTGGTGAACCCCTCATTAGATTATATTCATTTCTTAGGACAACCCTATTGCAAGATTTCAATCTTCTTTGCATTGAGATCTCTAGGGTTATCCTTGGGTGGAACCTATTTGAAAAGTGGGTGTCGATGGATCACCTATCACCACATAATTTCTCATAGGTTCCATCTTGGTGAACCTACATTTAGAGAATCACAATTCCGATTTGGAGTGCATTTACATCCTAGATTTAACTTGCATTAACATTGCATTGCATTTTGCATTGGTTAATTTGCATTCTAGGGTTTCAAAATTTGCATTAGTGAAAAGCTCATTTAGCTTGCATTATTGCATTTAAATTCATTCAAAATTAATCAAATTTTGTATTTGCATCTCATACATATCTCAAAAAACATAAAAAACATAAAATTCAATTCAATTTTTTTGAATTTATTTTTAAAAATCAGTACTTGGAATCATTCGCCACCTTGGGTGAATCAGTCCCTTTACATATTTTTCACAACAGTTTTTGGTATTTAGAGTTCATTTTATGAGTTTCTATTTGTTGTTTTTGCAATTTTGTTTCACTTTCCATAATTTAAGTTACAAGCATTTCATTGTTCTTAGCTTACATTGCATTTTCACTCACCTCGCATTTAGTAGCCTTTGTATGTGTGTTTGGTGTCCTATTGCTAATACAATAGTGAAAATAATTTCAAGACTCATGTCATCCCACGATAGCACAATCGTTGTGCATCTTGGGTTATCTAGAGCTTCCACTCCTAGTATTGACACTAGGCATGGATTACACCCTTAGTAACTCCTTGCCTTCAAGTAGCATGCAATTTGAACTAAGGAATGATAGCATCCTGCAAGAAAAAATAATTCAAATTCATGAGGATTTAGTAAACTTACATCAAATAAGTCTTCAAAACATCTTAACTACCACCATCCCTACTATTGAAAATATTTACAAAATGATTGAAAGTGATAATGGCCTTGACCTTGTGCAATTTAACATAGTTCAAATATTTGGAAAGCATCTTCCCTCAACCAGTAGTTGTTCTTTTCCACAAATCAATGTTACAAGTAAAGGAGGAACTCAAATTACTCCTCCCGCAACAATAGCCTCAATACCTACCTATACCACTCCTCAAGTCACAACAACAATGCAACAAGCTAGTAATATGATTCCTTTCCTGGGTATTCCTTCTAGCATCTCTAGTTCCTATGTGGAATCACAACTTATATCTCTTAACTTACCACATGTAAGCATTCCATTCACTTGCTATACAAAACACATACACTCCATCACCACTTTCACTTCCATCTCATAACACAACCTTCCAAACTGTTTCATCCCTTTAAAAGAAAATTTCCACCATAAACCAAAATCAAAATGACCCACCTACATGTTATGTCAAAAGCAATCCATTGTCCTTGGAGATATTGCGAACACCAATGACACAAGGTGTAGAGGTGCTAGATTTGAGAAAGATGGAGGGAAGGGAGATCCTTCTAACCATGTTAATGCCTACACTACCTTATGTAGTGACTTTGTCCTTGATGATAAACTATTAGCAAAACTTTTTCCTAGGTCCTTGAAAGATACTGCCTTGGAATGGTTCTCTTCTTTACTGAACAACTCAATTCGTTCATTCAATGAACAAGTGTTGAAGGATTTATAAACAATTTCCAAGTGCATATGACTCCCAAGATGACCTTGGCTAATTTGATGAGATGCAAGTATAAAGAGGAAGAAAAGATAATTTATTTTATCTCATGCTATCAATTGCTTTATTCCCAAATCATTGTCAAGGTCCCCAACCCACACCTTCAAAAGATGCTCATAGAAAATTTGTAAAGTAAAATGCAAGACAAGTTGACTATGATGAAATTCCCATCTTTCATGCACTTGTGTACTACCCTTCGAGATTATCAAAATTCAATTAGTAGTCGAGATACAAAGTCCACTTCTAGCCGAACCGAGAGATCCGGGCCCGCAAACCAAAATAATTCCCAACCTTTTAAAATGAAAGGTTCCTTTGATTCAATCCTCCTCAAAAAAAAACTCAAAATGTCAATAACCAAATAGTTGTTGTCAAAGCAATGGTCCCCTTTAGTTATGGAGATCTGAAGAGACAATTCACTCCCTTGCTCGATACCCTTCAAAACACCATGTCCCAACTTTTAGAACAAAAAACGATTACCTTCCCTCTCGTTAGAACACCTGACCCTAATAATCCTTTACCCCAAAGCTTTAAATCAAATGATTATTGACACTATCACTGAAAAAATGGACATGACATGGAAAATTACAAGCATCTTAATCATTTCGTGCAAGAGCTCATTGATTTTGGTCATCTTTCCATTGGAGGTGTTAGCAATCAAGGCAATAATTCCATTTCCCCTCTGAACCAAAACTAGCAAATTTTCACGAACCTAATGACCAAACATAATATTTCATTTGTCAAATCCATCAAAACTACAAAGAATGATGTGATGAATGTTGATACATATGATGAAAACAATGATTATGTCCTAAATAATTATATCAATGTTAATCCTATAGATGAAATGGTAGGGGAAATAGACGTCATCCCTCGTAAGGACCAAACTAAGAGTCCTCTTGACATTGCTTTCTCCTCTAAGGATATAATTAAAAATGCACCCAATGGTCCTCTCTACATAGCCAACCATATCTATGACAAACCCACTAATGTGATACTAATAGATCCCGCCTATGGAGAGAATGTGATCACCGAGGAATTTTTACTTTTGCATGAACTCTATCAAGATGAATATGATAAACTAAAAGCACGGATCAAGACAAACAATGGTTTCACTTTCCCTATGATAGGATTGATCACCTTACCATTGCAAATAGGACAAAAAATCATTAAATGTCACATTCTCCATCATCCCACAGTTGGACCAATTTCGTGTGAAGCTCGGCCACCCATGGCTTCGCTCCATGAAAGTTATCCCTTCGGTTTTGCATAAATGCTTAAAGTTTCCATTTAACATTGAAAGATTCACTGTCCACCATAGCAGATTTAACCCTTTGTCATATAAAGGAAACTTTTCCCTAGATGCCTTCTAGCCTGAACCCATGGAATCTATAAACCATGAGAAGATTTCTTTTTCATATCCTACCAAAAATTCAAAGCAAATAAAATAGCCGAACTCTCTCTCCAAAACATGTCCCCATCCACCTTCGAACCTCCCATCCTTGATGAAACCATGCTTGAACCTAAACAAGACCCAAACAATGAAGACTAACCAAAACTAGAACTTCACCTACATCCTACAAAAGACCAAGAGACAATGAAAATCACCTCGTCACACCTCCTAGAATAAATTTATTTTACAAAGTCAAAGAGAAAGCAGTTGAACAACCTCATGTGGTTTCTTTCGTTCGTCCCCTTAGGGAAGAAAAGAAACCTGTGATTGATCAACCCACTCCTACACAAATCCAGCTTGAAAAAAAAAGCAAAAGAAATAGAGGTTCTAGAGACCATAGGTGTAGACGTCATGTCGTTTGATCATAATTTATGTATGAAGAATTAAACAAATAAAATCAAGATCCAAATGTGACTTAACCAATGCATGATGATTCTACCCCCACCCCAAAACAAAACAATCCAATACAACAACCACAACAAGAGTTGACCTCTTCCATGGATATTATCATTCATCCACCTGTTGTGGTTAACTTGGATGATGATGACGAGATAGTTAAAATCGACGAAGAGGTGCATAATGAATTGAATACATTGTTTTCCTCTTCCCTGAGCTTAGATGACAAGTCTCCTACAAAAGAGTGTTGAACCTGGTACTTCTCATATTTTGGCACTTGCTTTTGTCCCTTTAGCTAGTTTCCCACCTTCAGTATATAATGAAAATGATTGGGAGGCAAATGGCTTGCTCATAGGTTGACTCGCATTTTCCTTACTAGCCTTTTGCATTATTTCTTTCTCACTTTCTTTTATGTGATTGCATGTGTGTAATGTGATCCCTGTGATGTTCTGTTTAATGTTTTCTCTCTCTCTGTGACATTCCTCTATTTGTACCTTCATTTTTCTCTATGTCATGCACCTCTTTCACTTTTTCTTTATCTTTAATCATTTTCCTTGTGTTTTCCTTTTGGGGGATGGCACAAGGAATCAAGACATTTATGTCTCTTTCATGTTGACCCGAAAGGCTTTCTTTTTCCTTTGGCTTTTCATTTTTTCTTTTATCATTTATCTTTTGTTTTCCTTTTGGGGATGACACAAGGCATAGAGAAACCCTATGTTTCTTCCATGTTGACCGAAAAGGTTTTCCTTTGTTTTCTCTCTTTGCGTCATTCTTCCAGTTCTTTGTGTATTTGGGAGAAGATGACAGTTCCAAGCTCTCTAAAAACAATGTAGCAAAGAATGCACTAACCCCAAATCCATTGATATTGACTAAAAATTAATATTAAATTTTATTTGTATAATCATAAGATATAAATTAAGTGACTAAAAAAAATTATTTTTAAGAAGACATTTTTTCTTCAGTAAATAATGTAATTTTATTAAAGCCAAAATCTATTTTCACATTAATTTACCTTGCAACATCCCAATAGAAAATGACTATTATTATATTATATAATAGTGCTTATGCCATTCAAACTATTAATAGAGTTGAAATTTGATTTGATGAATTAAATGTGTCAAAAATATAATTACCAAAAGAATAAATAAAAATTTGATATATTATTAGTGACTGTTCCCAACATGAACCGATAGAAAGAAAGATAAATCATATTTGTACAATTATTCAAAATAAAAAATTAAATGTAGACTATAAAAATGTTTCTTACTTTTTAAAATTCTATATGCTCATAAGCTAAACTAATAAAAGAAATTGAATGCAATAGTATTCCTGACCTAAGTGAGACTAACAATACATATTATAATGATATAAAATTATTCATAAAACACTAATATTAATTAACTATTGTTAACTCTTAATATTAATAAAATCTTATTAAGTCAAATCAGAGCTCAAACCCATAATCTTTATTATAGGACTCCGATTAATACAAATAATCTAGAAAATATACAAATCTATAATTGATAATACACTTAACAATATTAACTTTAATGTGCAAGTTCATTCTGCTCCTCATGATTCAGATGTGATGATTGTTGCTCCTCTTGTGGATACTGTTGTGCGGTCTTTGGATCTGGCTATTCCTAGCTTGGTTTCAAATGTTGCACCTATTGTAACAGTTGTTCCTCTTGTCTGCTACTCTAGATGGGAGTTTTCCCCTTCTATTCAAAATTTCTCAATTTTAGTTTCTAATTCTCCTTAGACAATGGTTCACAAAAAGAAGAAATGCCCTTCTAAGAAGGTTATGGTTTCGTTTAACTCACCCTCAAAGGATTTTCTTTTTTCAAGTTCTATTTCTTGAACTATTCCTTGTAGTATGTTTTTTTTTTATTGGTCTTTGGTATTTGTTGTTTTGTCTTGTTGTTTCTCCCTAATTGGCTATGTTGGGCAAATCTATTTTGTTGAGTTGTTTGGCTCTTTTTTTCATTTTGTAAGGGATCAGGTCCCTACCCTACTTATCTAATAAAACAAAATTTTAACGTTAATTAAGATAAAATAAGAATGGATTTAGATCATTTTTAAAAAGATAAGTGAACATTTGATCATATTTATTAACTAACTAAAAATAAAAATAGAAATATTATATTATTTTTAATTTATAAATAAAAAGTAGATGCATTTGCATCAAGTTCTACCAATTGTGGAGTGTGCTTGGTTGTTTTAAACATTTGGTTAATAGAAGCAGCTAGGGGTTTAATGTGATTATTTGTTTTTGAATAATGTTTTTGAAAGAGGAAAAAATGGGTTTTACAAGGACCCAAAACCACAAAGTTTACAAAATAAGGAAAGAGTCAAAAGAGATATCACAGTCAGAAAGGTTGTAAATATAACAACAGTAAGCACCCACAGCCAACAAAAAGGCCAGCGAAAGCCACATAACCAAAAAACTAGACAGAAAGCCAACAACAGCTAAATTTGAGTTTTTAAAAGATTAGCAGTCTCAACTTCCAGCTCGTTCATGTCCTAAACTCCCCTCTTTAAGATCTGAACCATCTATGTTGTGGGAGATGCTTTCCTTTTAAGATTGGCTTGAGTCCTTTTAGAAATACCTTGGTCCTCATTCTTGCTTTCCTTGTTCTCTTCCAAATAAACAACCAATGAACCCTATTGTGTTTTTTATAGCTTTTCAGACATAGCATTGTGCCTAGCCATTTTAACCATTTCCTCTTCCATATACTTGTATTTCTCCTCAATATCACCTCCTTTCTTTCCAATACTACTCTTATTTAGTTTCCCTTCTTCATTGTTGAGGGCGGCTAGCTTCAACTCTAGCTCCTCCAACTTACTATACAAATCCCTGTTTCTTTGATTGAGCTCATTAATTTCTTGATAGGCCCACTTTAAGACCTTGAAAATGTCACTAATGTCATTTCTAGTAGAGGCCAGAATGTCACTAGATTGAACCTGATCTAATATGAGATTTACATCACCTAGGTTGGGGGAGATAGGAAATTTGGTACCTTTGAATCTGAAAGAGGTGGGAGGGGAGGGCACAAAATTTATACCTGATTTAGGGTTCTCGGCTTTGTCTTCTATGGAATTTATAGAATAGGAAACCAACTTGTTGATAGGGGAGCCCTTAAGAATAGGATTCTTTAAGGGGGCAGAGCAGTCAGGTAAGGAATCAAGGTTAGATTTAGCAAACTAGGGTTTTTTAGAATGGGTTTTTTTACCAGACATCTCAGAGGATGGGTGGGTTTCAACAATTCTCTCCTTGTTTGGTTGAATCTCTAAACCCCCACTATTGGTATCATAGTCCTCAAACTCCGAAGAGGCAACAAGTTTAGATAAATCTGGCATGCTTTGATAGTGTTCGTAAATCAACCTAATAAGACCAGAATGGAGAATGGGGTATCTCCTGGGGTTTTTCCTATGGTCTTCAAGGCTATTACTCAATGAACATAACAAGTAGTGAGGAAAAGAAATCTGTACCTTATGGAAAAATTGGTTAAGAATGGTGAAATGATGCCCTTACACTCTAGTAAATCTCTCGTCTAGGCTGATATACTCCATGATAACATGAAGTACCTTTCTCCAGAATGCCTTGACAATATCAATTTCAAAGTAGTTGTTAGAGATTTTAACCAATTTTAATTTCTCCTTGTCCTTCTTAGGAAATCTGATGACCATCTCGTTAGAGAACCTTCTATCGCAATAAAACTTCATGCCCCTAGTAGACATTCTAGTAGTCTCCCCTATAATTTTCTCATCCAGCTTCACCTTTCTTCCAAAGAGAATGATTTTGTCATTGTTCTAGTTCTTCTCAAAGTAATCCATAGCCATAGAATTGGTCCCATGAAGTTTTTCCAGATATGGAACCAGCCACCTTTTTCAATCTACTCCCAAACCTTGTCATTCCTAGTGTGCACCTCATAGCTTTTAGGCTCAACTCTTTTCCTATCCCCCCCCCATTTTTGTCTGCTCCTTACTGCAGACTCTACTAGCACCAAGGACCTGTTGCAAAATTATGTAGTTGTTCCAATGCACCCACAAAGTGTGCCACTTTTTCTTCCCTTCTAAGTAACATGATGCGGCCCCATAAAATCTCTTGATTTTGATGTACCTGGCCCCTTTATCTTTAATCATTAATTGTATTTTCCTATTTCTTGTTGTTGTATAATGTTATTATTATAATTAAATAATGTTTCAAAAATATAAAAAATCAATGATTCAAATATATATTATTATAATAACTCCATATACATATGTTCATATTTCTTCTTATCCTTTTGATAATACAATGTTTATATAATTTTTCCTTGCTAAATTATATTATATGTATATTTTTAAAAATCTCTACCTTAATATTTAATGCAGATGGGTAGATTTTATTGAAATATTAACTTTAGATATAGATGAATTTTACTATGATATTTAATACACATTGGTAAACAAATATAAAATATGCATTGAGTTTATTCAAATTTATTTATTAATCTTTGAAAATATTACTAATTGTTAGAGTAAATTACATTTACCTCAGGCTTAAGTTCTAACTTAGGTATAATTTAGCATTTATTAATCCGGGTGGTTTATTCCCGTGTCAGTAGTTTTCTTACCCATTAGAATTTTCACAGCTTTAAAAGCCTATAACATTATGTAATTTATCATCTCATATTTTCACTCCTTATTGGTGAAATGGCCTCATGTCTCTCTCGCTATTTTGTGAAGGTTTTCTGCAATTGATCGTCTTGGGTTATTCACTCTATCATGGTATTAGAGCCTCTAAGTTTGCAATACTTTCCACCATTGAGATTTTTCATCGGAGAGTTGGGATCGATTATTTCGGCATTTGAAATCATTTGCATTTTTTCCATTACTGACGATTGGAAGCCTGTTGAATTTTCCAAACCATGATTTTCTTTGGAGGGGCTGATTTTAATTTGTTTCTGGCACAATTATGTGCTTGTGAGGTCATTTTTTCCTTGTCTAGCAATATGCAAAGGACACAATTTCCTGTATGTTGCAATTCTCATTAGCAAGGCTGCGTTGTCCTCCTATTTTTTGGTGATTGGAGGGGCCATGTGGGAGTCTTGGCAAGGCTACCTCATTACTTGCAAACCTTTCATCAGGTTTCTCAAGACATTTGGAGGCAGTGAACTTCTGTTGGAGGTGTGATTCCTACTATGAGGAGACCTTCTGTTGGAATATTTTCCTCAAGCCATACTGACATGTAACTCCTTCAAGGAAAATTCAGTGTGACATTATTGATGTCTGGGCAACTAACTATTTTGAATCCTTTGAAATGTTCCAAGTCGCTGAGACAAGGTTGGTGTCTTGTCAAATGAACTATCATTGTGAGAAGAAGCATTTGCTATGACCTTTTGTCAAATGGAGACCTCTGGCAAATAGTATGTTCTTATTGGACTTCGGGAAGACTCACAACAGCTGGTGTCTTTAGGGTGACTTGATCACTCAGTATGAAGTCCCAACGACTAAAGAGAGTCTTACCGATAGCATATGGCCTTCGTGGTGACACTAAAGGATTTCGGTATGAAGTCTTGGCGACTTAGGGTGTCTCGACGATAGTCTTCGGTAAGACATGGTTGCTCAGAGTGAGGTCTTGGCAAAGGTCAAATGTCTTTCTGACTCGGTAAGAAATGAGCGCTCAGTGAAAGGTCTCGGCGAAAGAAAAAAGTCTTGCCGACTAGTGATTAGGGCGCTCGGTATGACTTAGGACCTCAGTATGAGGTCTTGGTGAGAGCGAAATGTCTTGCCGACTGTCAAGTGCACCGGTGAAACTTGAGGAGACTCGGCGAAACCTCTTGGAAAATGGAAAAGTCTTGTCAATGGTAAAGTTGAAATCGTTGTGACTTGTGAGCATCGGTATGAATCTTTCCGATGAGAAATCTCTTGCCGATAGGAATGCATTGGATGTCGGTGGTTTCGGTATGACTCATGGTGTTCGTTATGTCATCTTGCAGATTGCTGGGACTTACACCGATATTGATATGAAGACTTTGTGGCATCGGGGAGACACAGTTAGTGTCTCACCAATATGCCAACAAAGTTGAATGCCTTTGACCATCCTATGTGGAGCCTCGTGGACCAATCAGAGGAAGCAATTTTCAAATGGATGGTAGTTAGATTTCTGCAACAGTTGTGATGCTGGAGTTGAACTGCATGTAGGGAAAAATCAACGCACAAGAGGAAACTTTCTATGATGGGGAAATGGTGGATAAGGATGAAAAAAAGATAAAAATCAGAATGTGATAAGATTTAAGAGATCGATTCTGAGTTTTGAAAATCATCAAATTGTTGAGAGCATTTCTGTAACTGGATGAATAGTGAATGAATCTACTGTGAACTGATACCAGAGATTTGTATCTCTACATTGTATGTAATTTTTGTTACTGTAATACAAAGAGATTCAACTTGGTGTGTTTGGTTTTTTCCCGAAAGGGTTTCCCACGTAAATCTGTTGTTCATTGTCTTTGAGTATCTTCTCTGTTTCTGTAAATATTTCATGTGTGTCTTAATTAGATTGTAATTTGGAAATTAAAATTATTGTATGCATTCTTCCCTATGGTTTTGATGTTAGGAAAGTTGCTTCTGCACCATTTCTTTCCTTACACCTTCTTTGGTTGGTAGGCCACATTTTTTTCAACTTTCCAGGCACTCTTGTTTGGGCCTGAATTGAAATTAGAGGCTACGATTTTCTTGTGGGTGCACACATGATTTTCTCTTATTGGGTGAATATCCTAGGGTTTCCATGATTTTCTAGGCGTACGTTTTACTCTTTACCAGAAATTTTTTTCTTGGATGTGCCAAATTTACATTGCTTTTTTTACTTTGGTTGGGACTTTAATCCCACATTCACCAGGTGAAGTCCTTTTTGGCTATTTAAATTAGTCGGCACCAATTATGATGGTGTGAGCAAAGGCTCATGGTGGTTTGTTAAAGGCTCTCACATGTATAAGTGGTGGCTACTTGGGATGTTTCATGGTGGAGTTTGTGCTTAACATTCACATTGAAATCTAGAAGTGGGCCTCACTAATATTCTGCTGAAAATGAGGTTTGATTAAATTTTGGAAGAAGTTTTTATACTTGTGAAGTTGTAGTTACTTCAGAGGTTATTGATTCTTTGTCAGAAATAGTTGATTCACCTTCATCATGTACTTCCATCATTCTTGATCAACATGATTATGATTGTCTCCCTAATTGGGATTCCTATTTGTCAAACATTGGTTCCTTGTTTATGGAATCTCATATTTCATATTTGGAGACACATTTGATAGTATATCCCTCTTATTTGATGATAGTTGTGGTACAATTGTTGTCACCCCATTTTAGTCTTTGGATATTTTTTAGGATTAGTTTCCAATGGTACCTTGTTTGTCACCTTCTATTGTGATTGGGCATGTTCTTGATTGGTTCATGGCATCATCTTCCAAGGTCTTGGCGACACAAGAGCATATTCTAGAGACATCATCATACATTTTTATTCTATTCCTCATTCTGATTATTCACAACCTGAGTAAAATTACTATACTCAAATCCATAGCAATCTTCATCCATATCATTGATTTTATAGCTAGGTTATGCAAATTTTATCTTTGATCACTCATTAATCAACAAAGCTTGCATAGGAGTTGGGAAAGGGTCAATTTCCACATCAAATTGGCACCAACTCCCCCAAGACATCAAGAGTTTGCATTGCATTTGAATAGGATTTACTATCTTTCATTTATGCTTGGATCTAATATAGTGTTTGTCTATTGTATTTGTGTAGGTTGGGAATCTTGGTTCACAGATAGATATAATGTTTTAAAATTTTATTCATGTAATATCTTTATTCCAAATTTTATTCTTAATATTAATTCATATATTTTTCTTTGTAATATCACTCTACAATTCTTTATTGTTAGGGTTAGAATTACAACCATAATTATGGATAGTATTATGACCATAGTTAGGGTTAGAGATAGCTCTAGGATTAGGATAATGGTTTAAAATTTATTGTTAGGGCTAGGGTCAGGGTTAGATTTATGATTAAGGTTAGGGATAGAATTAAAATTAGGGTGTGAGTTAGGGTTAGGTCATGTAAAGAACTAATTAACAATACTAAAACACTATAATTAACAAAACTTACATTTATTTTTTTCAAATCTTGAAAACAATAATTACAATATTATAAAGACAAGTACTAATCACTACATGACACTTATTTTCCATAACAAATATTTCTATTTAAAAATGTTTGAATATTCTCTTAATAATTCTTGTTTAATATAAGTTTATCCCCTTTTACTAAAGGGAAAAAAAAACACTTAATTATTTTCTAAATAAAATATTGTTTTTTATTAGAAAAATAGGTTTTGAAGGGGCTCAAAACCCTTTACAAAAAAGAGCATTTCAAACTAAAGAAAACTACATAAAGTATATATCAGCCCAAACATAACACACCATCAACGAGATAGTAGCCAAAAATGAGGAACACAAAAAGTAGCAGTGCATATTCTTTAGGATATCAACAGCCTCCACATCGCTCACCACAACCTTCTAACCATCATGTCCAAGAAATCAGACAATTCTTTAACATGAGCCATAGCTTGAACTTTGGTTTTGTTATGCGTTCTATCCCCAGGCTCCCCCACATTCACCTCAGTAATCAAAACATTATTCTTATCACCGCCCTTATCCAAAGAAACCTCATCCCCCATCAGCTTACCACCAACACCAGGCTCTTCATCATGAACAATCTCCTTGCATTTCTTGGCACTATCAAAAGGAGAGGTAATACCAACATACTCAAAATTAACCACAGATTTAGTCCCCTCCCCACCCTTCTCCATATTAGCACAGATCCTCTCTAATTGATCCTCCAGGGTGAGAATTATTTCTTCAAGATTCTGCTTCATCTTAAGCGTTTCATCCACCACAATTTTCAAAGAGTCAAATAGTTCATTAATCTGGTTCTAAACTGAACACTCACCAATTTTACTCATCACACCCCGAACTTTAACATTGGTCATGTTAAGTTCATGGAACACCCACTTAAACAATTTGAATCAAACAATGGAACCCTCTCTAGCAGTTCCCAAAATATCATAAATGTCTTCCTTATAAAAATTGAAAACACCCTTACCTAGAGCATCATCCTCTTAAGAGCAGCTTACCTTGTCCTGACTAGCAGAGGCATCCTTATGCTTCCCAGTAGCAACTGACATTTTGATTTTTTGAATGGAGTCAACAATCTCCTCAGCCACAACCTTCATTTTCTTCAGCAAGTCCAAGTCCACAACTGGGGAATCCATAGCACCCTATTTGCCCAACATTTTGATTCTACTAAATAAAAAATTGTTAATCATAACTTTGAATTTTTTTTTCTAAATATTAATTACACCGAGAGGTGTACCACTACAATCACAAGCATTCGTTTACATAAAAACTTGTGATTGAATCTCGACTGCAATGAAAATCTTGATGATTGATACCTAATCTATATAATAGATAATGAATGGAATAAAACAAAGAAAATGGTCTATGTGGTTGGCCAAAAAATAATAGATAAGGAATAGAATGAAGCAAAAAAATGGTCTACGTGGTTGGTTATGCCACAAATAAATGCAATCAGATATTACCATGTTCAGCAACACAGATACGAACATGGATTCAACTGTTTCTAAATGGCGCGACTGTTGCATGTAGATAAAAATAATTTTTCATAAACTGTTTCACCTTTTGATTTAATCAAACCACATCCATCTACAACATTTTATATATGATTCAAAGTTTCTTCTCAACACTTTTTCCTACTTTAATGAAGAGGGCTATCTGCAGCAAGCCTTTATTCACCCTCTAGCAGCTATCAAGATCATTCTCTTCAGTGTTCTGGGCACCTTCACTCCTGCCTGTAGGTGGATGCCTTTCTAAATTTCATCAAAAAATGTTAATTATGATTTTCTCTTAAAAGGGACTCTTGGTTGCATAATTTGGGTTTTATAAAAGTTAAAGGTTTGTTAGGGTTTTATGGTGGTGGTTGTGATTATTTTATTAGGCAGATCATTGGTAAATTGTTAATATTAATTTATAATTAAATTTGATTGTTGAATTCTAAAACATGTTTTAGGGTTTGTTGAGAAGGTCGAGGAGTTGGAAGCCAAGGGTGTGGAGGACAATTCCAATTAGTGGTTTTATTTTTGAAGATTGGAGGCGATAAATGTGTTTTAGCACTATGAAAATATATTCTGCAATAAAAGGAATTATGTAAATACTTAGCTATTTTCCATCTTACATGGTTCCAGCAATCCTTGTGCTGACATGAGTACCTTCCTCCTCAAATAGTCTGGCCAGCCCAAAATCTGCTATTGTGGGGTTTGGGTTTTTATCTAGAAGAATATTTATAGATTTAATGTCCTTGTGCACAATTTTCATGACTGACTCCTCATGAAGATATGCAAGCCCACAAAAAACTCCTAGGCATATTCTATACCGAGTAGGCCAATCTAGCTCGATTTTAGTCTCATTGGTACCTGAGTATCATAATCAAAAAAATGAAGCAACTTCAAATTGTCATTTATTATGTTACAACTCTATAATGAGCAATGATTTTTTTACAGTGCAAGCAATAATAGATTAGAGATGGCCTTATAAAGCTTCAACAAGATTATCATTTTCAGTGTATTCATATGCCAAGAGAAGCTCACCCTCTTTTACACAACAACCATAAATTTTAACAAGATTTGGATGTTTCACTGTAGAAATTGTAGTTACTTTAGTCAAAAACTCACGATTTCCTTGTTTGGACACGATGACAATTGCTTTATTGTCACTTTTGCTCCACCTAGTAGTGCACCATGCCCAATAAAAGTCTTATGTTGCAACACTTGTGTAATAACTATTTCATGATTACCTGATATGCAATACTGCAACTCCATCTTGCATGTTTTTATTCATGTTGAGTACTTTTTGTGTACTTGTGATACGAGGTTTGAATTCTACTTCAAAAAAATCAATAGAATCAGATAAGTTGAAGGAGGCACAAGGGATTGATCATTAACAACACCATAATTTATGCAATGTGCTACAAGATTACAAAAAATCAAATTCATTCCTCACTCGAAACAATTGGAAGACAACAAAATATAGTTGAATAAAGATTAACTCTCTAATCTGAGTAACTATAATAGCTGACAACAAAGGTCCATAGGTTCCTTCTTTTCGCTCACATGTCCCTTTACTAGCCCAAGAAAAATGAATCTCTAAAATGTCTTTTGTAACAGTTTTTTTGGTAGTTCTTAACAACCAATTTTTCCCCTCCAGCAGCCTCCTATATATTGAATCTTTAATAACTTCAATTCCCTGCATAAGCTCAAAATCTCTTATTCAGGGGAAAAGAAATCCAATAGATTTTTCTAAAAGTGGACCAATAAAATATTACATATTTTGGTTGCAAGTGCTCAGTAAGTATGATGGATTACATTTCTCAAATTGTATTTTTATAGCAAAACCATTCATCCTTTGAAATGGGTTATTCATCATTACTTCCCCACTTCATTATCTTGCAGTGCTACTCCATCGCGGCCCCTTTTCACATCTACAAAATTCTAACTTACTTCAATCTATATTCCAATTTCTTGGCCTATAAATGCCAGCACTTGAATGGAAATACCAAAATCTTCACTTCAACTTAGCAAGCTGTAAGTGAAAGTCTAAATTGGTTTCATAAGATAATTGTTTAATCAGTGCCATCCTCATGGATCTTGCAAAGTCTTTTTCCCTTCTGGTTTTGGTGGGTCTAATAGTGGCTGAGTATGGAGATGGAGAATGTGGAAATTTCCCTATGGAAAAAGTAGCTTTACCAATGGCACCTTGTGCTCAGGCAGCATAAGACAAGACTACCCCTGTTTTATCAGGATGTTGTGACTTTATCAATAATCTCAACACTCAAAAGGAATTCCTCTGTGCTATCATGCTCTCTAAAGTTGCACATCAAGGTGGAATAAAGCTTGAAATAGCCATCACCATCCCAAAGCATTGCAACTTTCAGAACAAGCCTGTTGGGTACAAATGTGGAGGTATATTTTTTCATTCTCAATTTGTTTATTAATGTTTTGTCTATATTTTTATTCTTTTGTGGAAGTAGGTGATGACAGGATGCAAACTTATTTTTCTTTGCAGCTTACACTCTACCTTGAACATGGATGTTTTATATAGAATAAGTGGAGACATAGAGGATTATCTAGAATATCTTGAAGATCATAGGCTCAAGGATTTGATCAAGAAGCACTCGAGCTAGAGGAGATTGCAAAAGAAGAGTATGTTTCTTTCTACAATATTTCAATAATCGAGCCCAAAGATAACAGATTGGACCCAAGAATTGTCTATATTGCGCCTTTTCATGTTACAAAGCAAATCCAAATCTAATTTTTTTACTATTTGCTTCCACATGGTATAAACCCTTCACTATCTCTATTCTATTATATCTTTAGATAAAAATTGCCATCTACAGTTACAACCCTCGAGTTTTGAGAAATTTAATCTCTAAGAAACCTAGAAATAGATTACATAGCTAAATAAATGATTGAAAAATCATTGTTTTGGCATTCACAAATATATGAAATCCAATAGGGTTTTCCCCAAAAATAAATAAATGCTAAAATATTCCAAAATATTTGTATGCACTTGAGATAAATAGAAGCCCCCTCATATTCTGAAGAGAAGCTCAATTATGGAGTAAAACAAGACAAAAGTAATTCCTCTTTGTTGAAAATGTCGCTCATATTTAGGGGATTTTCTTTCTTTTGAGAAAAAAAACAATTCGTGCTATAGGCATTTGCAACATTTAAAAAAGTGATGTGTTGTTGCTTCGGCCATAATTTTCTTGAGTTGTGCCTTTTCACATAATCCTTTGGAATGAAAATATCGGCAGCAAGATTCATGTCCATGCCAAGCTAGATATATTAAAAGCCAAAGGAAGCTTGGTCTCTGTCTATAATAAAGCAGAAAAGAATTGTAGAAAGTAAAGTGAAGACAATGGAGAAGTAAATGCGTAGTTATTGACAATTAGGAAAGAGAGAATATATATATTTCTGGGGAAGGTAACAAGAATGGGGATTTTTGTGATGCTGAGAAAACCGGGGGCAAAGCACAATGTTTCCAATTGATCAAGTACTACAACTTTCTCCACAGTCCATCACTCAACACTCAACATATGTAAGAGATAGTGTTTATTAAACATGTTTCAGTATCCCTAGGACTATCTCAAACTATGTAGATTTATGCAAAGCTATGAAGAAATTAAATTATTAAGCAACAAAAAGCACTTTCATAAATATCTATATGGAAAGCAATGATTTTGGAAAAAGCCATATTTAAATTAAAATGTACCCAATACTTTCTCAATTGGTTGGAGGTGACTGTAAAAGCAAAAATTTAAATTTTTTTTTTTGGTTTCAATGCTATAATCATTAAAGGTTTAAGCTAAAAAATTGGAAGTAGTGAAAACATAAGCCAATAATATGAAATCTAATTTCAATGGTAGAAATATCTCATTGAAATAGATTAATGGATTCCTTGGTTGAGCAATAAGTGTGTTGCACCCCTATAAAAATTATAATTATAATCTCTTCAATGTTGGTTTCATCACGTCCTTTTGAATATTTGTTGCACCTCTACAAAAATTTAATGTTAGATTTGTCTTTTATGAGTGTTAAAATGAGCATTTTGTTGATGATCTTATGTGAAGGACATGAGCAATGATGGGAGATGTTACAAATGTAAGTGACAAGCAATAGAAGATCTATGCATTTAAAATAGATGTCAAATTCAGATTTTAGTACCCAATTGACTACATATTTAAATAGTGCTATCTTGCTATTGTCCAAAATAGGGTCGAATTGCTTAAAAACTAGCACTATTCATGTATAAATAAGTTCCAGCTCACCATTACTCCTTATTCATTTAATGATTTGCAGTGGCATGCACAAGATAAAAGTGCATGGTATAGATTTTTGACCTCTATAGGTGACAAACCCATGAGAATTATGCGCATGCGCTAAAAGAGCAATACAATTTGGGTAGTGATAGAATGAGGCTAAGTAAGCACCTATCATGTTGTTTATCGTTTGTAGTGAGTAATAAGTGTTTGGATTGGAAAAAAGATATTGGAGGCAATAGAAATGGAAAGGTTACAAGTGAAGTTACTGGATTAAATCTAAGAAGTTATCATGTTGACAATAAAAGAAGTAGCTTCAAGAGCATATAAAGAAGCTTCATAGAATAAATAAATGAGTGAGAAGATTATAGGACATAAATAGGGAATAAGGATGCTATAGAAATAAAACAATAGATATGCTAAAGAAATATCCAAAATATTACTTAGAAGGCTAGGATAAAGTGCTATATAGTATAGAATTTGCAAGAAAGAAGTGGTAAAAAAGTTAGAGTTGCAAGAAAGAATGAATGTGTTAAGATTGATGAAAATTGATTTCCTTCCACAAGTAGAAAGCAAGGATCAATACAAAAAAGATATTGTTTGGGAGTGAGAATTTCTTTCTTTGGCATTTAAGGCTTGTAGATTCTCCTTGCAGCTTTATAGATTACAACTATATAAGAAGAGTGTCATCCAAAGAAATCTAAGTTATGTTTGGAGAAATATCCTTTGGCTTGAAAGTGTCGTGCATTAAAGCATGGTTGGACCAAATAGGATCTTGAGGCTTAGGGAGGCCACAAACCCAAATGGTTGAGCTCCTTTATCCATCACATTATTTGTTTGTAAATTTGAATTGAAAGGCCAAATTGCACATTTTGAGCTTCAAAAAGAAAATATAATGTGTACAATATAATATAAATTTATTATATTCAATTAAATAATATACATTAATAATATAATATTAATTTAAATAATAATTAAATTAAATAATTTTATATTAAATAAAATATAAATCAAACCAAATCATAATATAATATAACTATAAGAAAAAAATGATCAAATTTATATAATATTTTTTAAAATAATAATATGTATAACATAATTTATGTGAAATAATGTAATAAAAAATAAACACCTCAATAACAATATATCTCAGTGTTATTTATATAGAGGGCATTATTAGGACCTTGGCAATAGCTCATAATAGAATGAGGACATTACTACTATTTTCAAGTATGCCCCATGATTATTTATGTCATTTATTTCTTCAAATAATATATTTACATTTAATATTCTAAATAATTAATTAAAAAATATACTTCGAAAATTATATATCTCAGCGTTATTAGCTGATAGGCTTTTATTCTGGACTTGCCAGTCCACAAGCCATCAACAAACCTATCTCACATGCCCTTTAAACCATTTTATGATCCAGAAAACCACTTGATCTCCTATGTTTGCAGCCCTCTCGAAGCCAACATAGAATGGTCGACTACCTGATCGCCTCTGTCTAAGGTATGATTGCAGGCTATTCACATAACGAATAGCCTAAGGAAGCCTTGAGGTTGCTTTTGGAGATGATCATGGAGGACGTGGAGCCAAGGTAGTGGACGTATTAAGAAATATATACAGTCATCATTGCGGAGGGACTTTCCTTGAGGTTGTTTTTACTTATCATCATGCCCTTATTGAATGCAAACTCGCTCCAAAAACTCCACTGTTTAATTTAATTTCTTAGTCTAATCTCATTAAGACTAAATTTAGGAGATATCTTCTATGTTAGGAAGATTATCCGCCCTTCATCACCACCTCCACTTATAAGTAGACTATGTTGTAGACAATTCTATAAGCTTTCGAGTTGAGTGAGTGATCTTCAGACAGTATTGCACTTTTTCATGTCATTTGTATAGCGTTGCAAGTTTTCTTTTATATTTTATGCTCAATATGTATATTGTTTGCGAGACATGGCAATGGCTTAACCGTTTTTTAATTTGGCGATTGCAAATATGTTTTAAGGAAGAAAGATGGCCCATACAAAGTAGACAACCCGTAATTCTACAGGGGGGAAAGTTCCCAAGAAGTAGCTGGCCACCATGGTTACTTTCTTAGATTCCCCAATTCAATTGTGCATACATATGTTGTGTGGTGTTAGGGTTTTTAATTTAGGTTATTGTTTGTTTCCTGTTGTAGGCTGCTCGTAAATCTGCCCCCACAATAAGGGGAAGTGAAAAATCCACATAGATATTGTCCTGGAACTATTGCTCTGTGATATGATTGTTTAATTTATCTCTGGCTTTAATTTTGGGGTTTGAAAGCTATGTTAATGTTTTAGGGTTTGAATTTTTGATCTGTATGGGGAGTTTCATTTTGTTTATTTTTCTAAACCCTAAGTTGCTTGACATGGTACGGATTCTAATTTTAAAATTTGCTTCATTGAATCATCGCCAAATCTAACTTCATGGTTTTGTTGTATATCAATGAGATTCGTAAGTACCAGAAGAGTACTGAGCTTCTAATCCAGAAACTTCCTTTTTAGAGACTTGTTTGAGAAATTGCACAGGGTTTTAAGGTACACATCCATCCTCCCACTACTTTTCCTTATTTATCCATGTTACATCAATATTTTCATTTTAAATGTTATAGCTTCAATCCTTGGATATTATGTTTCCCTTAGGTCCGTTTATGGATGGCAATTATGTATCCTGGTTAATGTTGTCCTATTTTGATTGTTGTAGACAAATCTATGATTCCAGAGCCACGTTGTCCTAGCATGTAGAAGCATATCTGGTGGGGCTCTTTGAGGATACCAACTTGTGTGCCATTCACACCAAGAGAGTTACCATCATGCCCAAAGACATTCAGCTCGCTAGAAGGATTCATGGTGAAAGACCATAAAGCTCATATTGAATTCATTTTTTTCTTTTATCCAATTGGTTAAAGTATTTAATCTTTAACTGTCTGGCTTGTGTAATATGATGTAAATGGTGGACTACATGAACTTTTCTAATTTTATTGCATCATAAGTAGTTGCTCTTTATCTTTTCGCTAAAATTGCAAAACAATTATTGATTTGTAAAAGTTAAACTAATGAAAGATCCCTCTTAATAATAATTGTTGTTTATTTATCTAAGTACATCCTCCTCTTTCTTACTATTATAAAGATTACTCTTAAGCTACTTTAAGGATTGGTTTGCATATTTTGTGGGTAAATAAGTGAGGCTACTTCATCTTAAGCAAATGATTTCTTGCTCGATCTAACTAAGCTTAAAGTAAGATTTCCTAAAGCTAGTTGAATGTTGTGTTCTATAAAGGTTGTGGGTATGTGCAAGATAATGGTGGGCCAAAAAGTGGCAATGAGGAAAAAAATGCATCTTTCATCGACCCAAAAACGCAAAAATATCGTGTTGACTTTTTTTAGACTCGGGTGTCAGTACACACCACCAAAGAAAACACCAATCCTAGTTTTCCATATCGGATATCCATTTCAAATCAGATATCTGTTTCAAATTGGATATCCGATTTGTAAAAAGCATATATATACAAAATTTATCGTTGTTTTAAAGTAACGGTCTACAAATCGGATATCCATTTCAAATCTGATATCTAATTTGTAGACTGTTACTTTAAAACAATGATAAATTTTGTATATATATGCTTTTTACAAATTGGATATCCAATTTGAAATAGATATCCAATTTGAAATGGATATTTGATTTGTGTACACATAGACCTAAGGGTTAATGGTAGATGATAGAAGGTTTAAGGGTTAAAGTTTTAGGGTTTAGGGTATATGGTAGAGGTTTTAAGGGTTAAGGGTTTAGGGTAGAGGGTCATAAGGGTTTAGGGTTTCATGGTTAAGGGTATAGGGGAGAGACATAGATGGAGTTAGTGTGTGAGAGAGTGGTATAAGGTCGGAGAGGGTGGGAGAGTGGGATAGAGTGGGAGAGAGGGAGGGAGAGGGTGGGAGAGAGTGGGAGAGGGTGGTAGAGAGTGGGAGGGAGGGAGGGAGAGAGTAGAAGAGTGGAAGAGAGTGGGAGAGAGGGAGGGAGAGATCAAGAGAGAGTGGGGGAGAGTGGGAGAGTGGGAGAGTGTGGGATAGAGGATGGGAGAGAGTGGGATAGGGTGCAAGAGAGTTTGAAAGAGTGGGAGAGAGGGTGGGAGTGGGAGAGAATAGGAGAGTGAAAGAGAGTTGGAGAGA
>VDFB02000015.1:471596273-471618144 GCA_007258455.2 Sequoia sempervirens
GTAATAAAAAATCATAATTAATTATTTACTTGAAAAAATTATAAAAAAATATGCATCACATTCGGACATGAGTCATCTACTTATATATAAAATATTATAAAAAAACATTATCATTTTATTGTGGTTAGGGTGGTGAGACAGACACCTACTTCTTATTTTTTCCCTGAAATTTAAGTACAACTGCATTGAAATTTAATTTTTTCACCAAATAGACTTTAAAAAAAATAAAATAGACTTAGTAGTTTAGAAACTACATTCAATTTTCCACAGATTCTATTCTTACATATTTTTGAAATAATATAGATAACTTATTCAAATTTTTATGTCAAGTTGCCTAACTCTGATTTTTTCTGAATTTTCATTGCCACTTAAGGGCCTATTTTTCCCATGATGATCCTGCACATACCCTTGTAGTACTATGATTGTAGAAACTATGTGTAGCTAATTTCGATAACGTTTGCTACTAAATTAATTGTTAGCTGGTTCGTTAATTTTTTTTGTTTTTCTTGATGATTGTAATTGTAAAAAATGTGTTTCCTGTAGAAGTTGAAAAACAAACTTCACAGTCCCCAAGAATCACCTGCAAGCAATCACCTATCACATGCAACAGATATTCAGAACAAAAATGAAAGATGTTCTGTAAACCCTCAGAGCAAACTTGTGCAAGCAAAAATCAGCATTATGATATTGAATGAAATTGTCTACAAATAATGCAAAAGCCTTCAAAAAGGAAATCATCCAAAAAGAAAGACATGCACAACCCTAATCCTATTTTGAGCAAAAAGACACCTCAATAATATAAGTATAATAATTAACCTAGGAAATAGAATATGCCTAAGTAAACTTATGCTAAAGTGTAATTAAATAATTAATTACACTAACACCCCCCCATAAGTGCAACTTAGGGAGACTAGAAAAGCATGCACCTAGACCCTTCTCCTTCCTAGATGATTTGCCCTTAGAAGAGGATGATGAATCTGAGGACTCCTTTTGCTACTCATGAGGTTTGGAATCCTTTTGTTTTTGTTTCTTGCCTTTTCCTGTAGAAACCTTTTGATCTTTGGGCTCATGTGATGCAATAAGTGCCTGTGAAGAGGAAGAAGGTTTCACTGTGCCCATGCTAGCTAACTTAGCTTTCTCTCAAGTGAGAGATGAAGCAAATTCATCAATAGATGGTATAGTGAATCTTGTACCAAATGCATCCATAGTGGTATAAAAGGTAGATACAAAAATTGAATAATCTGGTCCAAGCTTAGAAAGAATGGACAATATCAATTGAGAGTCTTCTTTTTGAACACCACACTATGACAACTGCAATCTAAGAGACTTGAGTTTAGCGAAGAACTCCTGGATGCTGTCAAAATAACTAGGATTTAAGCCAATAAGCTCATTCTCTAACTGAAACCCTCTCATAATATCTTGCTTCCCAAACAAAGACTCTAAAGTGGTCCATATCTCATTGGGTGTAGTGCAAGACTCAATGTGAAAAAGAAGGTCAGATGAAAGAGACAGACATAATGTACCATAGGCTTCATCACACCTATTAAACCATTTAATCTTTTCAGTAGCTCCTGTAGGTTCAATTTCTGTACACATGGTTACCCTATACAACCCTTTATGTTTCAAGTGAATCTCCGTTTATTTTTTCCAACCAAAATAGTTGAATGGAGTAAGGGGTGCAATATTATGTAAATCCATAACAGAAAAATAGTAGTATATACTCTCAGATAAAAAAAATTTTCCTCTTTGATCACAAAAAAAAATCCTAATTGCATGTTTCCCAAGAAAATAACTCACAAAACAAAGGCTGAGTTTTGACAAAAAAATCAGATAGCTGGAGAAAATTTTGCAAAAATCAAGTTTGAGATCTGAGAAGAGAACGGAACCAGCTTTCCAACGCCTATTTGTTTTCAAAAATTCGACACCATGGCCAAAAGTTATGATTTTTTCAAAAAAACTGAATTTAGCCTACAGGAAATGGGTTTTCTAGCAAAAAAAAGTTTACTTCTGATTTGATTTCTGCAAAATTTGTTCACAATGAGTGGACAAAAATAGAAACCCAAAAATATTTTGAAACTAAGAAAAAAACCCAGAAATTTTTTTTTGATCTAGCAAGTAGAAGATGAAAAAACTAAAATTTTAAACCTTCAGTCAGGAGAAAAATGATGCGCGCAAATTTTTTAACAACAGTTTTCTCCAAATCCGTATAAGATATAAAAATATAAAGGATACCCAGTTCAGATTTTGACCCTGGCTACAAAACCCAGAAATCATTTTTCCTACAACTGAGTGGAAATTGGATTTCTGAAGCAAAAATAAAAAAAATGACTTTAATCCCTTACAGAGAAAAAGATGTGAGAGAATATCTTCAAAAAACATGAACAGGCAGCAACAGGTCTGGAGCTCTGATACCATGTAGAAGTTGAAAAACCAACTTCACAGTCCCTAAGAAGCATCTGCAAGCAATCACCTATCACATGCAACAAATATTCAAAACAAAAATGAAAGCTGCTCTGTAAACCCTCAGAGCAAGCTTGTGCAAGCAAAAATGAGCATCATGATATTGAATGAAATTGTCTTACAAATAATGCAAAAGCCTTCAAAAAGGCAGTCATGCAAAAAGAAAGACATGCACAACCCTAATCCTATTTTGAGCAAAAAGACAACTCAACAAGATAAGGATAATAATTAACCTAGGAAATAGAATATGCCTAAGTAAACTTATGCTAAAGTGTAATTAAATAATTAATTACACTAACATTTCCTACCATAGCATATACTTAACAGGTACAAAAAAACTTTTACCCTATTGATATAATCCTCATTTTGGAATATCAAAACCACTGCACTAGAAAACTAAGGATTGCCATGACCCTTGGTTGACATATTTGTCATTTACCCACAATGTAATTGCTCACTATCAAAGTGACTTCAGAGTAAAAACTTTCGAAGTCATATACTTTCCTTTGTCTGAGTAGTGGAAGATGCCAATTTCTCCATAGAGTTGTTCCTCGTGGATGTTTTCAGCCTTGGTAATTAATAGTGATTCTCATTTCGTCTTCGTACAATGCATAAATTTAATGAGCCCTAAGACTTATTAGATTGTTAAACATGATTGAAGAATTTTCTTTTTTTGAACCTGATATTTGTGCCCAAGCTGTTGTACTGTAAGTGATGGATGGAATTTTGTCTTTTGGTCCTATATTTCTTTTAAGTGTTTGAATTCACCATACAGAGTTTGGTAATTTGGTGATAGTAACATGCATGCTCCTAAGGTAGAACCTCTGTGACATTTGGACTTGGAATCTTGGTGAAGCATTTCATCGTTTCATTCTTTGTTCTAAATTTTCCATGTTTTTGCAGGTTGTGGGAAATGTGCACTGTTACTCAGCTTATGACCATAACATTTGCTCAGAAGTTTTTAGTGCCCTTTTTAACAAATACTCACTTTTGAATATATTTTTCCAACACATTTGTCTTCCTCTTTTGCATATATTTCTACAATGGAGTTGTAAGATCATAATATCTGATAAAAATATCTTTCCATACATATTCATGCATGTTGATACACTAGTCAGAAGCTCCCAATCTTCGCCCAAGTAGTAGAAAGCGGCTGACAAAGAGTGGAATTTAACTTAAGTCTTGCAAATCACTCTTACATGGAATTTTTTGGTGTATTATCAACAAGTCAATTGAAGTTAAAACTTGTCACCTATGAGATGATGTCGATTTGAGGCATTTTGTCAACAAGCCATTATGCTTTGGTGTTGTTTCATTGTTTTCACACATCTAGCCTTAAACAGAGAACATTTTGCATGGACACAAATAGGATGGATGTTGGCAAAGGTTGTGGATGTATACCTTCTACCAATTTCTTTTTCCATTAAACTTTCACTTGAAATAAGTGCACCACCTTTGATCATCACCCAACTTGTTTATAAATATTAGTGATCTTTTGTTCATCCTTTATTTGAATTTCTTATATAATATCTCAATTTTAGTTCAAGAAGCAATGCAAAATGACCTCTACTGTCATTACTGATTACTTAAGAAACAAAATACTAACAATTAATGTCATTTAGAGGCAGGTCAATACCTAGACTGCCTCCTTTTATCTTCAGTGCTAAGCAATGTTAACACATTAGATTTCCTAAAATATAGTTGAGTTAAAATTTGTATATTGTTTCTAAAGAGCAGATGAAAAAAATTATGAAATGCCTTCCACCAGCTTTCCAAGGAAATCTCTAGCATGAAACAACTTTCATTTACAAATCCTTGTTATCTAGTGTTATGCAGCATATTCCATCCATAGAATTGAAATTAGATTCCAATTTTGGCTCTTTGTTCAATGCATCTTTTAAACTTTCTTCCCTACTTCATAGTTTTACCTATTTTCCCTATGAAATCATTTGTTAATTTGTTTTCCTAAACATAGCAATTATAAGATATAGCAACTAGAACAATAAATACCTTATCATATTCAAATATAAAATATCACTAATGCATACATACATACCCTTTATTATGAGAAATGAAAAGCAACATGCAATGTTTGCGGGCAGATAGCAGGTTAGAGAGTGCATCAAGTAGTTTAGGGGTGAGAAATGGATTTTCAGAACTTTGTATCACTAAGAACATTGGTAAGAAAATACACATAATATTTAAAATCCATTCAATTAACAGAGGTTGAATCTTTGAAGAACCTAAGAGAACTTGTAAACAGGAACACAATTTTCCCCCTTAACACAACACATTTCTAGTGTGTCATTTAAAAATTCTTCAACTTATTATAATGTTTTGAGCACTCATTATAATAGTATTGGAAAGTATAATTCAGGAAAGAATAAGAATAGCTTGTAAGCCAAAAACATCACTTTTCATATCAGATATCATTTCCCCTGAACAATAATTAATGGCATCCACTGTATTACTCAAATGGATTTAAAATGCAAACTCTATCAAATATAGGAAAGTTAGCTTTAAAGTGAGTGCATGCAATTGCTGCAATCTCTTTGTTAGTACCTGGTTCTTGTGCAACAAATTGATTACATGGGAAGGCCAATGTTTTGAACCTCACAAACAATTTTCCTACATAATTTTAGTTACCTAGAGAATTGAGGAGTGTACTTGAAGTTTTATATTCTCAAAACCAACAGTCATTGGATGGGAAAACCCAATATAATAACTTATAGATCAATTAAATTATTCACAAGCTAAAACTTTAATTAATTGATCTTCTTAATATATTTTGAAAGCAAGCAGTTTTATTCCTTCTATATGTAATTGATCATGTATCAAAGTTCACTTTGGATTTATAAAGATTTGATCTGTTGTTTTAAGGGCCTTCCTACCTATTAGTTCCCTTGCTAAGGAACCCTACTTATTTCTTTTAGTTAAGGCCCATATCCACATGTATAAAGTTGTGAGTTTCATTATCTCAATAATTTAGTTCAAAGGAAAATTTGTCACTTTTCAATGTAACCACTTGAGACTAAAAAATTGAAGTCTCAAAAACACCTACCTTATTTGGCTTCCATGTGGGTTCGAACCCTAATGGAATGAAAACCCAACCATGTCTGAAAGATCCTAACATTTCTGAAGTTTTCCTCCTAACCTAGGAATTAAATATTTATTATATAATCAATGTCCATGCATAAGTTAATAAAAATCTAGCAAAAATCAGATTGGGTTCCAATTTAAAGGTTAGCCTACATTGAACTTTATGTACAAAGAATGATGGCCACATTTGGGTTGATAATATCACAAAATAATTTGTTTTTTTAGCATTTGTCATTATTATTATTGCTTTTCTTATTACTTCAATTTTATGTCCTATTTCATAGGTACATACAAATTCTTCAAAGGGATTGCATTGTTTAAGAAATATACACAAATCCAACAAAAATATGTACTTGCTTATATAATACAATGCATACATCTATATTTTTATATAACCAATTATGTATTCTTACAATTCATTTATATTTTTCTTTCAATTTCCTATTGGCGTCTCCCTTGAACCTCCTTTAGGTGCAAGTGCTAGTTTATATAGATTATAAAATAAGATAGATAAGCTAGTATACATGCACATGTGAATACGATGGAAATATTATTTGTAAGTAGCAGACAAAAACGTGAAACTAATTTTTTGAATCAACTGTCTCATATTCATTTGATCATACCAAATATTTTTATAAACTATCCCATTTGGTCATACCTAACTCCCTCGTATTTATTATCTTAGACCATAGACCATATTTATAAGCGATAAGAGGAATTATCACTCATAAATGAGTGACGTGTGGCACAAAATTTCTTTCTCAGATGGCGTGGGTTGTGTTTTATCAACATATCAATGAATTACATGTTGTATAGCTTTCAAAAAATAATGCCTTCACCAAAATTCGGTCGAATAGTTTTGAGGGAAATTTAATCTCTCATGTAGTTATATTTCTGAGTAAAATTCATCTGTCTTTAGTGAGATAGCTCAGTCTATTAAGTATGTCGAAGTTTGATCACATAAGATGGGTGGATGAAGCCAAAAAGGATATCAAACTTAAGAATAAGTCCTATCAGGCACCGCCTTGCATTTTAAGTGCATCAACAACCTTGTTTAAGGAATATAAAGATGCGTATGTGCCTCAAATTATTTCCATCGACACTTACCATATCGAAAAAGAAAAGCTCCATGGAATGGAAACATTCAAAGGTGATGCAGCACGTAGAGAGCTTGTAAGAATTCAAAACGCAACTGATAATTCTGACTTCAGCTTCGAGGAAGTGATTGAAAAAATTAAAAGTAGGGAAGAGGACATAAAGTGGTGCTATGATAAGGGAATACCATTTGAGGATGAAGTTTTGCTTTGGATGGTGGTGAGGGATGCTTGTTTCATCCTTGAGTTTTTCAGAAATCACCTCGGTGGATTAGAAGATGATTATGAGGATGGCGATGATAAGTCATTTAAAAATGATCTTGGGTTTCCGCCAAAGCTTCATCCCATTTTCGGACCCGAATCCAAGAATCCTGGGGTAAGGTCCGAGATAATGAAGGATTTAATCAAGTTAGATAATAAAATACCGTTGTTTATCTTGCAAGATGTTCTTGCTATGGAGATGGCGGATTCCCCAGATAGTGCCAAACCTAAACTTGACAAGTTGCTAAGGACTATGTTCGACAAAATCTACTATCAGCCTTTCAAGTATTGTGCAAAGGGTGAATCACGGAAATAGAGCCATATCCTGGATATATATCACTACTCCTGTCTTGGGGTGGCATCCGAAAATGTAAAGAAGAATGAAAAAGAATTGAAACTCAACGTTTATTGCTCATGTTTTGTAGGTTCAGATGGCGAACACTGCTTGTGTGTTGGACGTGCTAAAGATTCCAAACAACTGAATCAAAGTTGGATAAAGATTTCATCTACAGTTCAATTAAGGAATGGAGGAGTGAAATTCTAGGCCGATGGAAAGACTATGGACGACATTAAATATGAGGGAAAAACTCTCACTTTGGTGCCGCTAAAATTGGATGTGGACTCAAAAGTATATATAAGAAATTTAATTGTCGTGGAGATCTGTCCTCCATAATACAAGCACAAAAGAATGACTACATATTCTCAGTTCATGTATGACCTGTGCCAAATGGACAAGGGAGTAGATGTGATGAGAGAGAAGGGATTCATTATTGGTAATCTTTGGTACAGCAGATGAGTCACCCATTTATTGAGCATCTCCAACCTCACAATTTCCCAACCAGCGTACAAATCCATCAAAGAAACAAGGGAAAAACTAAACAGTTGTTATAAGATAGAGCACTCTATTGTTTATAGAAGCCTTTGGAATGAATTCTAGAAAGCTTACGGTTCAAAACCATGGCTGGTGGTTGGAGGCTTCAGAGCAACCATTGTCCTTTTTCTTACTGTGATCCAGGTCTTTTGCTTGTTTAAAGACTGTGGAGCATGATCCAAATAAGAAAAAGAGTCAACGGTGAGTAGTTTTTCTAGTTCTCTTTGGTTCTGTGTAATCCTTAATAAATTATAGCATACTGAACACTCTTAGATGGTATTATACCAAATCAGGATTTCTAGTGGGCTCTGCCATTATCCACCAAGATGTTTCTTAGTTATTACATCCATCTCTATATCTTTTCCATGTTGTGTACTGTTGTATCTGGTATGAACAAGGGTTTAGGGACATGTATGCTCTCCTACTTTCAATTAATAAAAACAATAATTATCTCTACACAATATATAAAATATGAATCTTCTCTTGTAATAATTATAAATTTTCTATCTTTTTAATGTTAATATGTGCGTAAAATAACAGTTTACATATAAAATGGCATTCCTGTAAGCATGAATGGTTGTAATATGGAAAAATAACAATGAGATCTTTTGAGATTAAAGTTTTGGGTGTGGTTTGAATTGTTGGAAAAGTATTAAATAGATCTATAGTGTTTATGTAGTAGAATTTTAGTGCTTATATATAGATTTATTATGTTTTTAAAAATATATTTTATTTTAAATTGGTAAAAGTATTATTTGTAATTATGATATAAATATGTATTTTTTATATTATTGAAAATATATGAAAAGATTTATAATTTTATTATTATACATTTTTTATGATTGCAATACATTTAAAAAATAAGAGTTCAGAGAAGCGAAGTTTCTTGTCAAAAAGTGGAAGAAAAGTCCTATTTTGATTTGTTGTGTCTACCATGTTTTAGCAAGAGTGTTGATATTATAAAAACTTAATAGTAATCTTGAAATTTGTTGGATGGTGACATGTAATATTATGAACAAATTGCATGGGTACATTAGGTCACATCATCATTTGTAGCATGCTCATCTAGGATTGCATCAAAAACAAAGTCATGCTTTTATGCAAGTCCGTATTGATCTTTGATATTTAGAAAAGTGGAGAGCAACAATGAGAGATGGAATATTTTGTGATTTTCTAAAGACATGAAATATTTTATGATTTCGTAATTTGTTATGAACTTTTTTGATATGCATTTATATTTTTTGTAAAAATTTAAAAAGATAAGGCTCAAATAAAAGTGAAATCTATTAGAATTTTAAAGGTTTATAATATTAGAAACCATACTTGTCTTCATCCGTCAATAAGTTTGTTAAGTCCCACATATGTCGTCCTTTCATATTATGTATGTTTTTATCCATTTTTTTCGTATGTTACATCCTATGGGAGGTGCGTTTTGTCGGCAGATCAGTTGCATCCAAGTAAAATACTCTTGAAAAATGTTATTTATATGCTATGGAGCATGACGCTATATGAAATGTTCATGTGACCCAAACTATAATACTCACATAAATGGGTAAAAGCACAAACCTGTGTCACACTTTATAAAGGAATCAGCCAACAACAAAAAAAATTATGAACTTCGACCCCATAAATGTGGTCTTTATGTTTTTAATTTCAAAATGGTGTAAACTAATAAAATGTAGAACTTTTGGTGTAGTTTATTCCTTAATTTTTAAAATTTAAAAAAAAAAATTATTATGTTTTTATCAATTTAAGGACAAATTTTGGAATGCTGAAAATTTCATAAAAGAGTGACTTCACGGGCCGTAAAGAAACAAAATGAAAAAAACTTCATTTCTCCCAATTTTTTTTTTCCAAATAGTTAATTTCAATATCTTGTGCATGGAAAAAAAAATCACATTTTGATGTATATTTTTCTTGTAATAACGTTTTAAAGTCAAACATGTTAGAATTTGATAGTTTTCGCAGGCAGTAAACTAATTTCAATTTTTTCAATCATTTTCAAAAAACAAAATATACCCTTTTGAAGTAGACTCTCTCCTCTTATGCTTCATATAATATTTAAAACATTTTAATAAGCTTTACTATCATTTTTTTAACATCAAATCAGCTTCTTTTTTTATTTTTAAAACCTACTTGCATTATTTTAAAAATAAAAGATATTAAAACTAATCAAAATATTATAAAAATTCTATATTTGGATTCTACACTTCAAGCTCTAAAAAAGGGTATTTTTATTTTTTGCAAAAAAATAATCTGACTAGAGAAATACGCTGCCAAAAATGAATGTTTCAGAAAATTCTAAAAAATGATGAGTAAGCTGCCATGTAGGATGCCAACTAGATGTTTTCAGCTGACACGTTTTCGGCCGATAAAGTTTCGGCCGAAACCCTCTCGGCCGAGAATGAATCGGCCGAAAAGTAATCGATCAAAAATCTATCGGCCGATAAGTACTCGGCCAAAAACAAATGAAATAAAATAAAGTTATTTTCTTTCAAATTTATCAAATTAAAAAAATTCAAAAATAACAAATATTTCAAAATTTTCTCGACTATTTTCGATTAAAGAAGATTTATTTCAACATTTTGGAAGGTTTATCATTTCTGAAATTTACAAAACTTATTTCGACAAAAAAAAAAGGCATTTGGAGAAGAGGAAAGATATTTTTAAGGTGTATTGATCTTCAATTTATTTAATTGATTATGTTTTTTATTGAAAATGCATTTGAAGTTTGTTTTCACTTTTTTTTTATCAAAATATTAACATCAAAGAAATATGTGTAGAAATATATTCATTATTCAATTAAAAATATTTTATATTTTGCATGTTTATGTTTATTAAAAACTTGTGTTTAAATATTTTATGTTTATGTTTTGCATCTAGTTACATGCTTTTTAAAATATTTATGCTATATTACATGTACATGTTTCATGGAAAGCTTATGTGTGTACAAATTTGTATGTAGGCAATCATTCAAATTTGAGTGTAATTTGTGATGGAAAATACAAGGGCTAGATCGAGGAAGTATGATCGAACATGAGTAAGACAAAGAAAGAGAAAAGCGGATGAAGGAACATCTACTGAACAACAACCCATGGAAAATATTGATGATCAAGGTGACGTACAGGTACAAGAACAAACTGAACCTAGTACTAATATAAATGTTTTGGACTATGGTATGGAAAATTTGATGGAGATGGATGAAGATTCTCTTTTCAATAATATTTCATCTGAAGATATGTTATCTGAATGTACATTAAAATTACACTCTAAGAAAATATGGGATGAATTTTTTGAAGAGAAATATCTAATTGGAAGAGCACAGTTAATTGCAAAGTTATTTAGACGAAAAGAAATTACCCCTGTTTTGGAGTTGTTAGGGGTTGATAATAGGAAAAGGTCATCAAATTTAAAACAAACAATTGTTGAAAACCTGCAAGAAGCATTAGAATGTATTGAAAAGAAGAGTCGATCTAGTGATTTAAGTGTTGCACGTAGAGCATTGATGACTGTAATTTCTAGTAAGAAATTATCATATAGAAGACAAGTTCAAGCAATTTCTGAATTACTAAATGTTTCTAGGAGAACTATTCAAAGATATATTGAAAAGAGAGATGAAATAGATGGAAAAATTGAGAAAAATTGGGTAAATATTTGTAGGGTTCCTCGAAAAGATAGAATTTCAGAAGATGTAAAGAAACAAGTAGTTGAATATTGGACCACCCACTCTCGTGTTTCTTCCAATAGAAGGGATACTATACAAATAATAGGTGATGATGGTACAAAAATTCTCATCCAAAACATTTTATAGATACAACACAAAGTGAACTTTGAAGCATTTAAACAAGAATTTTTAAATGTGAAGATTTGTCAAAGGATGTTTGAAACACTACGACCATCATTTGTACGTATAAATAAAGTACGTGAAACTTGTTGTTGTCGAAATCATGTTGAATTTGATCTACACCTACAATCATATATAAAAGTTATGGCAACAATTGATCAAAATTTAGCCATCCCTGGAAGCACAACACAATTTGTGAAGTCTCTTCTATGTGAAAAATCAGAAAATTCTGATGAATTCAACGTTCAGTGTATAAAAAATGTATGTAATGATTGTGGAGATTTGAATAATCTTTTACATGTTGACAATAATGAAATGAAAGTTACTTGGCAGAGATTTGAATATGAGACATACTTAACGAAGTCAGGAGTTGAGGCCAAAAAAATTGTTCTCAAAGAGAGTGGATTGCCTTACAATGAATTCATGAGTAAATTTCGCAATATCATATATCCACATATCCAACATTGTCATGGTGCAAGATGGCAATCTAAGCAATTTTGTTATTCAAAGAATTGTTTTCCACCAGGTTGTATTCTCTCTATTGTAGATTTCTCTAAGAACTATACATTTAGCCGTCAAACTAAGATTCAAAGTCAATATTATCATTCAAAGCAAGTTGCAATCTTCGTGCAAGTTTGCTACAGGCATGCAGAGTTAGCGGTCGATGGAATACAAAGTAGCAAAGATGATAGAATTATCATCAAAGAGGTTCACTTTTATATCAGTGATGATACAAATCATGATAGAAGCTATGTAGCTCATTGTTTCAAAATGTTTTTTGAAGACCTAAGACGACGTGGCATAAATCAAGAACAACACTAGATATGGTTTGATGGATGTGCTGGTAAGTACATTGGTTTTTAAATTATTTTTAATTAATTTATATTTACTTTTAACTTTGAGACTTAATTTTTTTTTAAGATAATTTGGTTTTCAAGTGTTTAATTATTTGTAACTTCACAGGACAATTTAAGTTTGCAAAAGCCTTTGTTTGGTTAAGCAGTCAACATGCTAGACGCAACACCAAATTTTTGTGGATTTTTTATGAGAGTGGACATGGAAAAGGAGAGCACGATGGAGCAGGAGCATGTGTGAAGCGTGCACTTTGTCAACATGAACTTGCTGGTATGTCCAATTTAGCTTCATATTTTTTAAAAGATTAGATATATATATATATTTAATTTAACTAAATTAAATTATTTTAAGTTCCTTGAAAGTAATAGGTGACAAATTGTGTTGAAACTTTTGTGTAACTTGTAGGTAATTCCTTATGGAATGCAAACGAAATTGTTGAATGGTGCAAAAGTCATTTTTCTGCTCGCGACTCAACATACAACACACGGTATTTTTGGGAAGTTACAGGTATGTATGTCTAGTCAAAATTTGTTAAAAATTTGAATTTCAAAGTTCAAGTACATACATGATTTCAAATTGAATTTTCAAGTTTGAATTTAAACAGATATTGATCGATCAAATCCTTATAATTGTCAAGCAATTCATGGTATTAGAAATCTACATCAAATCATGACAACGGGGAGTAGTAGGCCTTATGCAATGAATGTGAGAGAAAAATCATGTTTTTGTATTGATTGCATTGAGGACAATGCAAATATTGATCAATGTGAGAATATTAGAGATGGGTATGTTTCACAATGGGAAATGAAACAATTAATATCAATGCCTCCTTTTGTTGAAGATGACAATGTTGATGTCTACGATCCACTATATTCAGCTGATTACGAACGTGTATCTGATTTAGTTGTTATAGGTATGTCCAAATTGATTAATTTAGTTAAAATCAAGATTTAAATTTATATATATATATATTCTATGTTTAAGTAAGTTTCAAATATAAAATATAAATTTTTACAACTTTTAAATGTATAATTTACTTAAATATGTAAATATGTGGTGTGTGTACAGGAGATATTTTCGTTGTAGTTGCAGATCCTGAAAATGTGGAAGGTGTAGATTACTATCTACTAAGATGTACACAACCAAAAAGTAAATTGTTCGAATTGATGACAGATGGTGATGGACAAGAGTATCCCATTGGATCAGTCGTCATTGAAGGCACATATTATCAACAAATAAAGATAGATAAAAATGGTATTATATTTGTTGATTATAGGCCAGGACAAAAGGTTCTACATTACAGTCACTTAGTTTTGGCAACAAAAATAAATTTAGAAACTTTACCTAAAAGAGGACGTGCCAAACAAAAGTGGAGGTTTCCTATTGAAGATCATGAGAAGATTTTAGAAATAATTAAAGATAGAGAGGATCCAGATTTTATGTACCAGGGGATTTAAGTTGCTTTTTGGATACGTGTGTATGTACACATTTATGACTCCAAATCTAGATAATATATATTTGTATTGATTGGACATGTGACATGATTTAGAATGGGTTTTTTTTTTAATGTGACATGTATGTTAGATCATATATATGCTTGATACAAAACCCAATGACTTTAAAAATGTTTTAATTTACATTTTGCCTAAATTCCTTTAAATCATCTAAATTTCCAATTGCATTTTTACATGTTGGACATGGTTCATTCTTTTAAGTTCACTCTTGAGAATCTCTAGAAATTCCTTTATATCATCTCTCTAGATTCCTTGATTGTAAATTTTTATGTTTGACATGGAATTGTTAAACTTTCACTTTCAAATCTTTGAATTTAAATATTTGTTCAACTCCACCTATATACATGAGCTAGATTGAATATATATACGTGCAACAATATGTACAAAACCTAGTCTATGTTCCAATTTTGCATTTAAATTTATTTATGTTCCGTGGAATTCTTAAGTTCACATTCAAATCTTTCATTTCATTTGAACATTCAACTCCACAAACTTGTATAAAATTATCTAGTTGATTTGGTGTTTGAGTGGTGAAGAATCTAGACATAAATTTTGTCTCTAGTTTTCTTTATTTTTTATACATTACTAATGCACGACATTCAATAATTTTAAATGATCATTTGGATTTTCATGTATCCTAATCATCACATCCTAATTTTATTATTTTCATCAGGTAAGCATCCCTCATCCTAGAATCATTTAAAAATTATCCATCTAGATCCATCTCAACCGTACATCCATTCTCCATCCTTAATAATAAAAAAGCATCACTTGAACATCAAAATTTGGTTACTTGGTCTCAATCTAGTCCATACATCATATTGTCCTTTCGTCATCACCCAAAGTTTTCAACATCTAGGGACCTTATCCTTAATCTAGACTATCATCCATTTCAAATCCAATCTCCTAATACAAAATCACTTGACCTTATAATTTGATTTCATCTTTAAAATCCAAATTTGCTTAAGAATATTAGCTCCTATCTTTTAAGTATAGAACTAAATTATTTATCCATTTTGTTAATGTTAGATTGTATCCAGGTTGTCTTGGTTTGGCCTTTCTTGTTCACCTTAAGGTGCATTGGAATATATGAACATTGTAGTGAATCATAGTGATGGTGGTTGGGGTGCTTGAGATAGCTACATTTTGGCATCAATTTAGCTTTGTTTACCATGTATAGCTTGAGACCATGTATGTAATTTGGTCCATCTTTCCAGTACAATTAAATATGGATTGATCAATTCTTAATTTATATATAGAATTGTCATCCAAGAAGATCTAGATCTACTTGATCAATTTTTAATTTATATAAAATTGTCATCAATTTTTAATTTAATATTAAATGTGCATGTCTTTCAAGATTTAAATATATATATCAATTTCTAATTACATATATATAAATGTTCCACATGGAATTCTTAAACTTTCAAAACTAGAAATTTGATTTCATTTACATTCAACTCCACTTATAGCTTGCATGCTTTATTTGAATTATATGGTTCATTCTTAAGTGAACACTTTCAAAAATATATATATATATGATTTCATTTACATTCAACTTGACACAAGTATAGCTCATCATCTAGTTCAAGAATTCTTTGCATGCACATTCAAATGAACATGTGTATTAGATTATATGGAATTAGAAATTAGGTTAATGTAGAGCGTGATATATGCACAATTTAAATGTATAAATAACTTTTATTGACTTTAAAAATGAACATTTAGAGCTTTAAAGAATTCAATCTAACTATCATCTATTTCCGATTGCATTTTTATGTTCTACTTTAAAACATGTATAGCATTAATCTCAAGCATATATGCATTCAATTTTTTCTATTTCTTGACCTATTTATTAAAGAAAAATTCATTTGAACTATTTATTTAAATTAATTACATGTACATGTCCATCTTTTTAAATTTACAAATAGCAACCATTAGATAGTGGAGTCCAACATTTTGATTTCACAATGTAAAGTTATCTATATGTACAACAAGTGCAATTGAACAAGTTACCATAATTTAAATTTAAATAAAGGTACTTGTTCCTTGCTAAATAAATAAAACCATAAACTAATTTAATGCACGATGTATTTATAGATGTAATGTAAGTGAGTTCATCAAACCATAATAATGCACGTATATAACAAACCTAGATTCAAACCATAAAACATAACCGTATGAATGTGACATGTAAATTATAACAAGTATATATATGTGTACCATAAAACATAAGTATGTAACACGTCCAAATGTTCAATACATAAATCATAAAAAGTGTCTCCAACATGTAATAAAATGATCTCAAACATGTAATACTATAAAACAAATCTCAAAGAGAGGGATGTCTAGTATGAATAGAATCATCAGATCTATGGCTCGATCTCTCCCTCGACCTCTCCCTCGATCCATGGACCGATCGCTCTGCTAATCCAAGATGTGTGGATCCATGTCCCGATCCAATATCTCCCGATCTGTGTCCTGAGCCTCATCCCAACCCCTGCATGTGTTCAAGTACACATATATATGTAAAATTATCTAAAAATTTTACAATGTACTTGAGTTCAATGTGTTCAAACTTAAACATCAAGTAATTAGTTTTTTAAAATTAAATTTAAATGTACCTCATCTACAGACTGCATGGGATCGCCATCATGCTCCAAATTTCCAAAGTCTAGGAATTCACCATACTGCTTAAAATTTTCAAGTACACAATTTCAATCAGGAGTTAAACCTCTAGAAGTTTTTAAAATGCATGTTACATAAATTTTTAGAACACAATTTTAAAAATATATACATGTATTTAAATTATAAATTGAAAGTACCTGTTGTGCCTGCTTGAAAGCTCTACCAATGTCACTAAGATCACGAGAATGTAAAGACATCATAGGGGGCTCTGTAGCATGTACAGTATCAGTAGCAAAAAGAAGTCGACTATATGTCCCATGGACAGGATCAGGTGTCGCAGTAGCCTCAACGTGACCTGTAACATCCTGATGACCACCTGGGCAAGCTAAAGGATCAATAGAAACATGATGTGCATGGGATTCTGTAGGCTGATGTGGAATATCCTGAGCTGCATTTGCCACACTGTGGCTCATATCAGTATGAGGATATCGTTGTCTAATAAATTCTGGTACCCTGTCAAGAGCAATCCCATGGTCCTCACTGATAACCTGATATGCTGCTAGTAAATCCAAAATTGAGAGTCTACATGTATTACGCAGAGTCGTGTGGGTCATATGCTCGACATCTGCAAGAGTAGGTAGATCGGCACTAATAAATGGATCATACGATGCAGATGTAGCCTCAATGGGAGGAAGGTTGATCCGTGGGCGTAATAAATATCTACCAACTCGATCAGATGAAATCTGATCAATCTGCATCGTAATAGAGGCAATGTTTTAAAAATATGACTCTGAGTGGACCCTGTTGCTGCCTCCCCTGCTGCTGCCAATTCCAAACATTTTGGTAAAACCAAAAGGTTTGGGCCAACTAATGCCCTCTTGTCCACAGGCGGTGGCAAATTTGAAGGTCTAAACTGTGGTTTGTCAGAAAAATAGCCTTTACCTTGGCCAACATGCTCAGGATAAGATGTGTAGTCCACCTCTATATGTAAATGAAATTTTGCATATAACTGTTTGACAAAATACAATGGCAGCTCATCATTGTGAGGCCATCTATGATGTGCTGCCAACCATCTAGGGTATATGAATGGTGCAACAAGAGGATCTTCACACCTTGTAACCACATATCCTCTAATTTTATTTTTTCCTCTATAAAATGGGAACATGGATAACACATTTTCACCTGAAGCTAATTTGGCAACTTCTTTATGTTTCACTGTGCCAGTAACACTCCTGGCAAGAGAAAAATAAAACTGTTCAATGTTGATTTCATCATAAGGATTGTATGATCGAATTGTCTCAATCATCTTAATAATCTCTTGTCTAATAGTGACTAATCTATCTCGATTAGCCAAATTGGGGGAGTTGTGAATTGTTTGCTCTAAACATTTTAGAGCATTGTCCAATCTAGCAATACTATCCTGAAATATATTTGATCTAGTTTGAGCTTCTCACTCAGAACGAGGGGAATGATGAGATCCCTCATCGGCCATGATATATATAAATAGATAGAGATCTTCATATCATTAAAACAAAATTACATAATGAACTAAACAAATTTAAATTGAATTTTTTTCAAAACTAAACAAATATATATTTAAATTAAAGGTAAAATTTTCAAGTTTCAAAACTAGAATTTTTTTTTGAATTTAAATGTATCTAATGAGATCTAGTTCAAACTTTATATCTATCGAGCTATGTGAACCTATTAAATCATAGATATGCATGTAATATTCAACCAAGAGTAAATATGGAAAAAAAAATATTTATCCTTTCAACCACTCTATACTAAAATTTTGATCAAAATAAAAAAATACTCTTCATTACAATTGGTCACATATGATCTAGCCTTTCTTTGTAATCAATTATTTTTTAAATCAAACAGTAGAAATTATAAAAAGGTTAACATTTCCTTAATTTTTCGATCTAACTTAAAACATATTAAAGTAATAAAGTTAAAATTCTTTGAAATAAATTCCTTAGGAATAAAATATAGATTGATAAGTAGACACATGCAGCATCCCAGATAAAAACATGTATGTATGTGGAGTGCATAATGCATGTATATATATGGAGTGAGTCTGTATGGAATGGAATATATATAGTGGTATGGTATATATAAAGAAGGAAGGGTGGAAGAAGGAGAGTAGTGGACATGGAAGGACACACATACATATATATACATGGATACATACATGTGCACACTTCATATATGCATATTATATATATATCACACATGTGCATGCATAAGCACACACACACACACATATATATATCACATACATTATACACATATATGTGCATGTACATATGTATTATTGTACATACATATATATATGCATATACATGCATAACACACACACAAAAATATAAAATATTATAATACACAAAAATATACATGCATACATACATAATACTAACATACACATATATATATATATATATATATATATATATATATATATATATATATATATATATATATATATATATATGCATGTATATATGCATGTACATATATATATATGCATATACACATACATACATACACACATAAAATAACACATGCATACATACATAACACACATACACACATACACACATACAAATACACACATAATATATACATGATGTACATACATATGTATACATACACACATGTACAATATATGTACATATATATAATACATGTACATGCATAATGCATTACGGCTACTATATGTGCATGGTAAGATATACATACATGATATACATATATATATGAATATACATACATACACACATGTACACATATGTATATATAATACATACATACATACATACACATACATACATACACACATACATACATACATACATACACACATACATATACATACACATATACATTATTAGCTAATATATATGTATATATAATACATGTACATGCATATGCACATACACATATATGTGCATGTACACATATACATACATGTACATACATATATATATGCATATATACATACATACATACATGCACACATGTACACATATGTATATATAATACATACATACACACATACATACATACATGTATAAGAATATATAAATCATTCTCATTGGTTTGGGTCATGCTAAGGTTTAGAAAACCACTCCTGGGTGGAAGATTAGGATCCTAATTGACTTGTGGTACAACCAAAATACATCAAAATAAAGATTAAAAATATACTTTCAAATTGGAAAAATTAGAATTACTAGTGACATGAGATTTGAAAATGAAACACTAGTGGACTGGCTAAGGTTAGTTAAGGTGTATAAAGAGATTTCACAACAAATACCTAAAAAATAGAGCTCCTATTTTCTTATACAATGTTCTATGAAGTTGATGCCTTTTATATGATTGAAATTAAAGTGTTGAAATACCCTTAAATCTAATACCTAAAAGATCGGAGCTACACTATTCAATGAAGTTGATGACTTTTATATGATTGAAATTAAACTATTGAAATAGTAAAATCTGATATATAATATTCTATAAAGTTGATATCTTTTATATGATTGAAATTAAATTGTTGAAATAGTAAATGTTGTCATTTCATATTGATAACCTTATATATGAATGATATGTGATAGCAAAATTTTAGGAAGTATGTGATGAAATTTTTTGACCCCATCTCAAATACATCTCCTTAAATCTAATACCTAAAAATCAGAGCTCCTATTTTCTTATACAATAATATGAAGTTGATGTCTTTTATATGATTGAAAAATAGGAGCTATAGTATTCTAATACCTTTAAATCTAATACCTAAAAAATAGGAGCTATAGTATTCTAATACCTTTAAATCTAATACCTAAAAAATAGGAGCTATAGTATTCTATGAAGTTGACACATTTTATATGATTGAAATTGAAGTGTTGAAATACCCTTAAATCTAACACCTAAAAAATAGGAGCTACAGTATTCTATGAAGTTGACACATTTTATATGATTGAAATTAAAGTTGTTAAAATACCCTTAAATCTCATACATAAAAAATGGGAGCTCATATTTTCTTATACAATAACTATGAAGTTGATGTCTATTATATCATTGAAATTAAAGTGGTGAAATAGTAAAAGCTATCATTTCATATTGATAAGCTTATATATGAATGATATGTGATAGCAAAATTTTAAGAAATATGTGAATGAAACTTTTAACCCCATCTCAAATACATCCTCTTAAATCTAATACCTAGGAAATCAAAACTCCTATTTTATGAAGTTGACACCTTTTATATCATTGAAATTAAATTGTTGGAATACCTAAAAAAAATTGGAGAACCTATGAGGCTGAAGCAACGTGCAATCAACCATTTTATTTTTAACTTTGAGAGAGAAAAGTCATCTATTTGTAAACGAACATAACGTAGTTGCTATTTTTCATAACGTAGTTGCTATTTTTCCATGGCAGATACTCCAAAAGTCCAAAATCTATAATAGCCAAGGGATCATATCAGCCATTCAAAATTGGAAGATAAGTTCACCATAATGAAGAAAAGGATTCTTATAAACATGCTATTTTCCATTCATAGAAAAAAGTGTTTTTCAATTGAAAAGATGTTATTATAGATTTTGGAAACTTGATGCTTTTAAGACGTTTTGATTTTTAATTTTTCCAACTTTCCCACCTGAAAGAACCCACCATTGAAGTTACATTTGATGGAAGTTCTCTACATTGGATTGCATGACAGGCTTCACCATAACCCCACAAGAATATTATTAATATTAGATAAAAATTTATGTGGGTTGTATTATGCCTTTGGCTTCCACTATGCTTGGATAGAAGTCTTCTATTCACCATCATAAGCTTCTCAGCAAAGCATACCCACCATGAATTAGTTGTGATGATACTGGAGAAAGGTATCGTCATTTTTACATAAATATCTCACAGTTAACCTCTGCTTTTATTCTAGGTGGTGTAAAAACACAGAGATACACACTGTGCTCAGAAAAATTTTTCCTCTCCATTGAGAGCTTTAAAGTACGGATGCACATGGAACAACAGATTTCACTTTGGAGATAAAAAATGCAAATACAGATCAAGAAATAAGCATATACAAATTATGATAAAAAATGCAAAGCTTTATCTGATTTCTAAAAGAATGTTTTATCTAGTGATTGGGTAAACCAATGTATAGAGAGGAATGAGAAAACATGTGAGATAGTGGTTGGAAGAAAAAATTCTAGCCAAGAAGCCATGGATTTAGAACATTACTTTTTGC
>VDFB02000015.1:471618244-471733374 GCA_007258455.2 Sequoia sempervirens
GGTGCCATGATATGCCAAAAATGACCTTGCTGAAGGAGTTGTCTTGTCAGGATCATAGCACTTGTATACAACTGATCAATGTCAATGTGATCCTTTCTGATACTAGCGTTGGCCTTATCAAAATACGCACATCGCAATAGAGTGCCATGAGAGTCCTTGCGGTAAAGAGTTGCTGCCATGACATGACGGATTCGTGACGTGGGATTTTTGGACTTTAGACGAGATGTAGGATTATGATAGATGATGGTAGATGTGGAGAGGTTGTTTGGACGTTTGGATGAATGAATTTTTATTTTCCAAACTTGGGATAGTGGATGATGGATTTTGGAGGAATGGTGTTTGGAACCGACACTTTTATATGTCTTGATTGATGACCATTTTGAAGGAGGTGGACATTTGTTGTATGTGGGAGTCCTCTTGTCTTGTGGCTCCACATTGTGATTGACTTTTGTATTTGACTGGATGTCTTTGTTCGATCCGTCTTTCTTTGGGATCCATTTTAATTTCATTTGTCCACTTGTCCTTTTGTTTGATTCAATGGCCTTTGAAATTTCATTTTGATCTTTTGACTTGTAAGACTTTTGTTTTTGTTGGTCCCAAAGGGGAGGTTGATTCATGATAGAATGAAAGTTCATGGTGTGGGTGGACGGGGTGTTGGCAACAACCTTATGACAAGGATTTCTCATGGACTCCATTTTGACGTTTGTATCTAACAAAGTTGCCCCTAGTATCGAGGAGGTACCACTGACATCGTTTGATTTGCTGACTGAAGAATACCCAAGACCTTGATGTCTGTAATTTTCCTGAAGTTGTACTGGTTCAAGAATTCCTTGCTCATGTATGCCTAGTCCTTTGCCTTGATATTGCATGCTTTGACAGATTCTATTTGCGATGGGGTATTTGTTGTTTTGAAAGCAAGATGCTAACCCATCATGATGTCTATGGACACTGTCACTTGTAATATTTTCATCTGCAAGAAAGCCTGCTCTGACAAAGATAGATGACCCTAGTTGATAATGTTTCTTAGCTTCATTATCTTGTTGGACATATTCCTGACTGATATCTTTGGTCTGATCATGCGACATGTTAGGTTCAAATAATTCTCTTGGAGCTTCCAAAGAAATGTCGAAGCCATCATTATAGTCAGTGTCATAGAGTCCAGTAAATTTAGCTATAGCTGCTTGAGGAGTATCGTCTATGTGTGTAATGGAGGCAAGTGTCTCATTTTGGAAACTGTCAATAGTCGAGGCCTGTATAGGATTGGCAAGTGTTTGATCATGAATGGAGTAAAGTTCAAGGAGTAGATTGTTTTGGACTTCTTGGTCAATGGCAGGGTCTTGGTCAAAGACGGGGTTGTCATGGATTTGGACTTCTTGGTCAATGGTGGGGTCTTGGTCAAACATGGGGTTGTCGTGGATTTGGACTTCTTGGTCAATGGTAGGTGTATTTTGGATGTCATGATTGTCTTGAAGGACTTCTTGAATGGAGTTTAAGATAGGGTCATGGGATGGACTACCTTGTTCTTGACATGAGGGTGACATTATAAGGTTATGCTTTGGGCTTTCATTTTGACATGTATCCTCAAGTTTACACAATGGGATTTGACTTTGAGCAATGACAAAATTTTCATGACTAGATGTGGCTTGTGAGGGGATGACTTGAAAAGGATTAATGAATGATGGACTAGGATAGGATGTGGGGATTTGGACTGGACTAGTATGTGAAGGACTAGTATATGACATGGGTACTTGCATTGGACTAGTATGTGAAGGACTGGGGTATGACGTGGAGACTTGGACCGGATATGACATGGAGTCTTGGACTGGAGTAGGATGTGATGGCATATGATGTGACATGGGGACTTTGACTATATTAGTTGGTAATGATAGAGGGACTTGGACTGGATTGGAGTAAGGTTGACTAAAATGGGATGTGGAGGCTTGGGCCGAATCGATATGGTATGATGTGGGGACATGACATGAGTTGATAGATGGTTGATAGGGCATGTAGACGTTGACAGGATTGATAGGTGAAGGACGAGCATATGACATGGAGACATGGAATGGACTAGTGGACAATTGACTTCCCTTGTCAAGGTTAGGATAAGGGTGATAAGTGGACGTTTGTTGTGAATTATTGGTAGGATTCATGTCAAGTGACTGTTGATGGTGAGGGTAGATGGATGGTGGCAAAGTATTTATGTCAAAGCCTTGTGGTAACTTAGCCCCTTTGTCCAAAAGCATGGCTAGATACCTTTGAGGGTCACGTAAGAGTGTTTTTTTTACAAAGGAGATTATATCAGGATTTTGCTTGGCAACTTCTATGTCTTTGAAATATACTCGTCCATTTTGGTCTCTTTGTATGAATGGTTCAAAAATGTTTTTTGATGAAGATGGCATGTTCATGGGAGGTTGCATGTTCATGTTGTGAAATGGGTCGGAAAAGGTCCAATGTTGGTTTGTGTCATAAGTGTTATTATTGATGTTGGGATTGAAATCTTGTCCAAAGTTTGCCATTTGTTGTTGTCTTTGAAGCCTAGTCTCAATCGTAAAAGGGATTTGCTCAAATGAGGATGATGAGAATGACAAGTAAATGTGAGGATGACACTACCCTATGTTTTTGTATTTTTTTGATAAAGGATGACAATGCAAGACTATGTTTTTGGATTTTTGACAATAAGGGATGCAATATGGCAATGTTGTCTAAAGAAAATGACTAATGTCAAAGGACAATGAAGACTAAGATGACAAGTTATGCCACTAATTTTTTTGTATTTTTGGAATAAAGGATGACAATGCAAGATAATGATGACGTTTTCCTAAGAAAATGATTAATGCATGATGACAAGGTTGTCAAGGCCAATATGAGGACTAAGATGATGATGTTTGACTGAGATTGTTTTCTAATGTCTTGTTGAAAAGTCTGAGTTGTCCAAGGTCAATTGTTTGTGTCTAGATTTGTGAAATGTTTTGAAAAAAAAATCCGACAAGCACTTGACAAGCACAATGTTTTTAATCGACCAAACACACATCAGATAAGCACAATCCTAAAAGGCCAATAGGCCAAGGGTTTGTATACTTGGTATAGCCCACCCATACTCCGGATTGGTGATAAACACCTTTCCTTCGAGCCGGATAGCTTAAATTTTGGTGGCATTGGCTCCCCTCCACGACTCATTAACGTCATTGGAGCACACCAAATTTGGATTCTTTGGGTAGTGTCCTCCCAAGAATTGCTATCTCTACTCAAGGGGATCATTGGTGATATCTTGACATGATCTTGTACCTGCACTATACCAACAACGGCCAATAGAAGCGGTTGGACACTAAGACAAGAGGTGTTTAATTGGGCATTGTTGGATTCGGGGAGGCGTGATCCATGGGGTGAGAGTCCCCTTTTGGATCCATCTCGTCGAGAACCACACTTTCGTGATTCTTGGGCTTTCCCCAAGAACCCACTTTTATATACCGGCTGGAAGTCCCTCGGTGTCAGGGTGCTACCGGTCTGAGTCGTCCTGGGGTGAGTACTTTTTCCCACCAGAACAGGCCCAAGTTCTAGAGTCAGTAACCATTTCTCTTACACCTAGGATCGCATGAATGCGCAAGGGGAGAGGATACTCTGATATACCAAATCGTGAAGGGTAATTAACAAATAAAGATGGGTCTAGTTTTCTGATCACAAGGTTTTCACCAAGTGAGAGCATACTCACCTACCATCTTGCAAGCACAATCAACCAAAGAAGACATGTTGTTCTTTTTATATGCACCGAAATCAAATGTTTGCTAATCTATGAAAAACAAGCACAAAGTTTTGTTATTCCTTCTTTGACATGCGAATCTGCAAACAATGAATATTAGTAGTCTCATATGCAATGGTCTTGGACACACGAATGAGGATTTCCACACACTACAAGAAAAGATTAGTAATACAACAAAAATCTAATCTAGTTAACTTGCAGGAATAAAGACACAGAAAAGAAATAGAAAACCAGAAAAACAGTAAATAGAAAAACCCAAAAATCCAAAAATCAGAACCTCTAAACTGAAAGAAAAATTTTACCAGACAGTTGCGGCTCGATTTGTCAGTTGCGGCTCGATTTGTCAATTGCTGCTCGATTTATCAGTTGCGGCTCGATTTGTCAGTTGCGGCTCGATTTGTCAATTGCGGCTCGATTTGTCAGTTGCGGCTTGATTTGGTAGTTGCGGCTCGATTTTGCAGTTGCGGCTTGATTTTGCAGTTGCGGCTCGATTTTGCAATTGCGGCACTTGAGCCTACGATTGCGGCGCTCTATACCTATTCCTACAAAATTGACAAAAAATACATGCAACCGTACGGAAAAATGACAGAAAACAGAGAGTCGGGTTCACCAATGTAATCAAAGGAAAATCTAAGAATTTGTTAAAGGGGTTAGCACAATAACATTAAAAATTCCTATGAAATAACAAATCACAAAGGAAGTGGAGTGAAGACAAAAGGGATAATGTTACCCTAAGTCTCCATCTTCCATGATTGACCTTTGTTACACCTCCTAGCTTGCAGTAAGTAAAAGATGCCCTCAGATTTGTATGAGCAACTATGACAAAAGACTAAGCCCTACGCAAGTGTTGAAGGATTTGCATGAAAGAAAATGACCTCACAATTAAACTAAAATGACAAAAATGGCTGCAAATGACTATGACTGCAAAACTAATAATAGTATAAAGAGAAATCTGAGTATGAGAGAGACCAAGAGAGAGAGAGAGCCAAATGAGAACAAAATTGCCATTTTATAAAAATTGCAATTTTGAATGTGTGGCCAGGATGAGAAGATGACAAAAAACCCTAGAATCAATGATGAAGATTGAATGTTGCAATAAGAATTAGGGTTAGGTCAAAATTAGGGCAAATGATAAGGATGAAGGGCCAAGATTGAATTATAAGATAATTCAATCAAGGGTCGAAATTAAATGAGATGTCAAAAGATAAGAATAAATTTGGAAGATAAGGCTGGCACAGACAAAGAGGTTGCTGGAGAAATTAAATAATAAAATTTATTTACTCCAGGTGACCAGTAAATAATTGAATAATAAAGATATTATTTAATTATGGAGGAATGTGACAAAAAGAATTATTTTGAATTAAATGATGATTTAATTCAAAATTCAAAGAGTGGACTAAATTAAATAAATAAAATTTATTTAATTAATGAGAGAAAAGACCTTGAATAATTAAATAATTAAAATAATTATTTAATTATAGTGGAAGTGGACAAAAATTAAATAAATTAGAATCTATTTAATTTTAAAAGAAGGGACTTAATTAGTGACGTAATTAAATAAATAAAATTTATTTAATTAATCAAGGGAGGAATAAAGATAAAAATGAATTAATTAAATAATTAAAATTATTTAATTAATAGAAGAATTATGACTTTAGAAAATAATTAAATAATTAAAAATTATTTAATTATTAAGAATGAAAGGGGCAATGTTGAATAATCAAGAGTTGCAAGCCTAGGACAATTTTATGTGTCTACAATAACCATGAACTTCGGATTAAATAGTTTTATCTAAGTAATTAAATAGCTATGAAATTCATTTTTAAAGATTAAATCATTTTATCTAAGTACATATTTTATATTTTTGGAAAGAATTAAAATATATGTGAAAATTTACACATTCTTTTAAATTTCAATTAATATGAAATATAGAAGTTCAAAATATTATAATTATTTTAAAACAATATGGATTTTTTTTTTAAATTGTAATTGGAATGATTTAGCAAACCCAAATTTTTCAATAATTTTGTAGTCTTGTTTAAATTTGAAATATAGTAGATATTTTTATTTAGAATATGTAATATTTTTATATTTGAAAATTTTAATCTATTTTTTAAAATTGTATTTGTAGGGAAAAATATTACTAGTTACAAAGCGGGCTCCACAATTACATATTTTGAACCATCCTTCTATAGGTGTTTTTCTCATCCATTGTGGGTGGAAATCAATGACAGAAGGGTTGAGGTTTGTGCCTCTTGGTAGCTCTTCCAATGTAGTTTCATGAAGGATTAAATGTTAGGGTTAGAGATGGCAGATATCTAACAATCAAATGCAGATTTAATTAATAAACAGAGAAACTAAAACACACACAAAATAAATAATAACACAGAGAATTTAACGTGGTTCACCCAATCTGGGCTACATCCACCAAACCGCAGCCATCCAATACTTTTATTATCCAGTGAAAAACTTATTACAAACAAACTAGCACAAGAGCTTAATGTGGGAGTGCAAGTGAGAAGAAATGAGGAGAATGGTTCTTTGACTCAAGGGGACATTAGTAAATCAATTAAATTCATAATGACAAAATAAAAATGAGAAATAATCAGATTTAGTGTCACAAAGATAAGTAGCATGTTACTTGTAACAATAGTTTTGAAGTTTGAGTGAAATATGAGAAGTTTTTTCTATCGCTCAAAACATTTGACATATGATTAGGCTGATCTATGCCTAATTTTGTATTAGAACCTTTAAAAATGCCTAGGCCAAGAGGCCTCTAAATACTTGACCATTATATGAATAACATGATTGATATGAGTCTAATAAAAAATATGATATTTCTTCAACCATCAAAATTCATTTTTAATAGTCATATATATTGTTAAAAATTATAAAGTTAGATTACTTCACTCATATTTGACGAGACAAAGAAATTGAAATTGTTTACTGTATCAATTGATTGCTATGTCCATTATGTAGCATCATCATGCCCATACCTATAAACACCCCTACCCCTTAGGTGGCTGGCACAAGGGACGTAAATATTGTTGGCCTCATATATATTAAAATTGCAATATACCTTCTTATTTTAATTTTTCTAAAATATTTATTACTATTTATTAACTTTTTAAATCTTTTATTTTAAAATATGTGTTTCAAAAAAAATTCTCTAATTTTAAAATAAATTAAAAGTCTTTTTAAAATATATGAAAAAATAAAAAGAGATTTTTGTAATGATTTTTTTAATTTTTATTTCCATAAAGTGTAAATGAATGCTATTTATTTACTTATATCTCTATTAATAATACTATGAACATTTGTTATTTTTAAATTTTGTTTTTACTTGATGCATATGGTAAAGAATAATTTTAGCTAATGAAGATCTAGTGAAAAGCTTTATTGCACAAATGAAGAAAAAATTGAGAACATTTTTCTATCCATTTTCCTTAAAATAATAGTATGTGCAATGAGATAATAAGTAAAAACATTAGAAGAAAAATAACTTGAATTAGTGTAGTTAGAAAATTAGATAAAGTATGTAGTGATAATAATACAAATAGTTTCTGATATTTTCTAAAAATGCATATAAATATGTCATAAATTCAATATTGTTATCTAAAATAATTTTAAAACATTTATATAATTTTAGAAGTATTTTAAAAATTAATGATAACTAATATACACATTAGTTCACTAGACATTATGATAATTCTTTAAGGACAATAAACTTAAAATTAATCATTATTCTACTTAAACATAACACAACCTAATATCCATAATCACCAAGAAGTTAGTCACAATTGTAAATTATAATAAATGTAGTTTATATTGCTAAGTGAAGATATCATATTCTTTGAAATCCTTTATCAAGAAAGGTTAAAATTAAAGTCATCTCTTTATTCTAGAATCGGTCATAGTTTAGTTCTTCAAAGAAAGTTTGATTTAAATGCTTATGAATGCTCCTATAATTTTAGTGAAGATGGTCATGGAGGAGAGGCATTTATATATACCCCTAATATTATAATATTGAGATAAGATGAATGTAAGAGAGAGAACTATGTGATAAAGGATTAATACAATAAGGATAATATGATATTCCTTCAATTACTATGTGTGCACATCTATATAATTCTATATTATAGATAAATAAGATCATTAATAATTAATGGATAGAGAAAGTAGAGCTTATATAGGATTAAATTTTCTTTGAGTGAGGCATTGTACCATAGAAAAAAGGAAACTTTCTTGATTTGGGTAATAATTGATGATAGAATGGACTTAATAAGACCTTAATTTGGTGTTGTGAGGTGCCTTTCACATCCACACTAGGTCTTGGACCCTTGCAAACTGAATAAAACACATTTAACGATATCTTGTAAAGGTTTTGTAAAGGACTTTCACACTTTTCTAGACTTAATGAACCCATTTTACCTTAATTCAACATTATAAAATGTATTTAAATGCATCTTCACATTACTTTAGAAGGGAACTGTAAAATAAACTTAATGTTAATCTAGTGTTGTAATGTGTCTTACACATTCACATTAGATATTGTGCCTTTCTAGGCTATGTGGACCTCATTTTAGTGTAGTTTAAAGTGTATTTAATTACACTTTCACATTGAATTATGTGTCCCAAGCCCTAATTTACCTTTACATCATCATTAATAGGCCCCTATTACCCCGTATTGTGAATCCTAAGGCCATATTTGATGAAATACCTGACATAAACATCATATAAACCTTATTTCCTTACTTCCTAGCATCCTAGTTGGCAAATAGGCCCCACTGGGACTAATTCACCACCTGTGGCAAATGAGTCCTTGCCAAGTGGGACTAATTCACCCAAGGTAGCAAATGAGTCCCATTTGGGTCATTTTTAACTTTTGAGTGAGAAATTTTGGGATTTATGTTTTATTTTTCTTCATGTTGGCCTTGGGGATCCAATTAACAGGAAAATAAGGAGAATTTCCTATAAAATCAACCTTCTAAACCCTAATTCATATTCTCATAAGTCATTCACACATCTCTTATCATTCATTCATCATCTATCTTCTCTATCAAGTCAAGCAAATTAGGGTTTCATCATTGCAAGTCATCAAGATAGCTTCCTAAGACATTCCAGGGTTGAATCTTCATGTTTTGATACAAAACTTCAAGGTCAATCATCATGGAAAGGTATTAATCCCTTCATTTCATGTGCATTATTCATATTATCTCTTCATTTGGTTTAATTACCTACAAAGGGGTTTGACCAAGGCAAAGCCCCATGCCCTAACATTGAACATTTCTCTTTCTCTTCTTATGTTTTTGTAGATTTAGGCATTTTGGAAGCTTTTAAATCATTAAGAATCAAGTTGAAAAGTTGTTTAAGTCTTCCCTTCATTGTCTAAGGAAAAATATCAACAAAAAGTCACTTTCAGGTTCAGAAATCAGACTTTCAGAGACGGACACCTGTCAGGAACCAAAGAGTAGATCGAAGACTTCAATTTCCACTTTTGAATTTTTAGAAATTCAAAAGTGGAATAATTATCCATGGGTGGTGAATGATTCCCATTTCCAGGTCTGATTTTTCTTTTCTACTTTTTTGGATACCCATTTGTCTGAAACAGGCTCTAGAACAATTTCCTAGATCTAGGACTAACTCACCTAGAATGGAAAATGAGTCCCACTGGGCTTAAAAATTATGATCAACAACATTCTAGAGGTCATTTCCAGTCTTCATCAATGTCTCAGGTGCACACTTTCAGTTTCATCCATTTTCTGTTGCAATTTGTATTCTTTTCTAGTTCATTTTTGCATATCACACTATGTTTTCAAACATTGCACATTTCATTAGTTTTGCTCTCATATTCAATATTTTTTATCAATTAGTTGCATTTAGTCATACTTACATCATGCATTCCTTAGTTTGAATGAACCACCTAGATTTTGGGTGTGGGATCTATCTCTTTCCATTAGGTGAAAGACCCTAATTGAGCAAAAGAGACAGCATTTCACACCCCTATTTAATCTATGGTTCATTTTGGTGAACCTATTTTACAAAAATCTTATTTTTTGATTTAGATTCCATTTTCATCATATTCCTAGCTTGCATTGACTTTGCATTAGAGTGGGATTGGTTAATTTGTATCTACTGTTTCAAATTTTTGCATTAGTGAAAAGCTCATTTAGCTTGCATTTTTTAACATAATTTAATTAAAAATTTCTGAAATTCTACATCTACATCTTAGGATTGCATCATACAACATGAAAAGCATCAAAACAAAAAAATTCTTATTTTTTTGAAAAAAACTCTAACTGGGACTCACTTGCCATCTTGGGCGAATCAATCCCAGTCCATATTTTTAACAGTCTATTATAGAGTCAGAAACCTCCTTTATGTGATTCCTAAGGCTCCTATTATCATATACTATAAGTTTGGAAAGTTTTTGCAACATTTGTTTTATGCATCTAGCTCAAAAACATCAATTTAGGGTAGTCATTTTTTAAATCATTTCAATCACAAGCATCATTAGATCTGAAAAATGTTTACATTTCTAAAATTTTGCATAACATTGTTCAAAGTACTTTTCACTTTTGCATATACAATATTTCTATTCGTAAAAAATTTCATAAGTTTGTTAAAAGTGATTTTTATTCTTGCATATTCATTCAGTACATTCTTTAAATCTTGCATAAATTGGATAAGAATGTAAATTGTATCTTTGCACATACATTGTTTATATTGTTGAAATATTTCATGCAATGGTTACAGGTGTGTTTCATTTTTGTTCAAAAAATTCTAGTATCTTACATAACTATACCTATTAAGAAACATTCCCTATCTTATCCCTTTAAGAGTGTTTTTGTGATAGAGAATACAACCTTGGACATTCCTAACACTCATTCATTCTTCTCCTAATATCTCTCCTATTGGCAAAGAAGATATTTTGGTGATAGAAGAACCAATCAATGAGATTTTTGAGAATCCAAGTTGTTTCTCTCCTCTTACCTCTTTTTTTGGACAAGACATCAATAAACAAGATAACACAACCATAGGTGACCATGACACTAACATTTTTTCTTCTCCTAGTATCTCTCCTTGTTGTAAAGATGATACTTCGATGTTAGAAAATCTATTTTGTGAAGGTTGTTAGAATCTTAGCTTTCCCCCTTCCCCTAAAGAAACCCTTGTTGAGCACGACAATTCAACCCTTGATCACTCCCCTACTTGTGGTAAAGTCATTTTAGAAGAATTGATCCTTGAGTGTCAAGAACATTTGGTTTGTTGTTCTCTTAGAAACCCTTCTCCTAGGGAGGATATCATGATGGAAGACAAGGATAACTCTCAATCACTAAGGGATGTTAACATTATTCAACCTCAACTCATTCTTTACCCTCCTTCACACCAACCTCAAACTAACAAAAAACCCAAATTAATCCTCTACCCACCTAAGAACAATGTTTCCCAACAACTGAGTCATAATACCATTTCTCATACATATAACACTCAAAACAATTTGCAACCACAACAACCAACCACAAAATCCCTACCCTTTCCTAACCCTATCATCCCTAAGCCTATCTTACCAGGACCTCCTAGTGGAAAGGAGTACAATCTTGTTGAACAACTAAACAATACTCCTGCTAAGATATCATTATGGGACCTCATTCAAGTCTCCCCTCATTATCATAAAGTGATTCAAAATGCTTTACAAAAATTTATTGTCCCTTCTAACATGCGCATAAATGATCTAGTAGCAGGTGATCCCACAATAGTGGTTTTCAATTTTTAGCCAAACTGGACATTGAAATTATTATTTTTAACTAAATCTTCACATTCAGGCACCTATAGCGGCTAAACCGTGAGGAATTTGAAGATGATGCAAACTAGAGTCTTGTCACATTTTGTCTGTAGATTCTATTAAAAAAAAAATCAAAATGTTTGGAATCAGATTTCACTTCTTTTTCTATCTCCCACGAAAATTGGTTTTCTTTAGAAATCAACATTTTTAAAAGGTGACGCACACCATATAACGCATGAATTTTTTTCCATAAAGGATAAAATTCTAATTCTTTCAAATTTAGATTTGTAACTCCATTATCTAGTGCTTCCACTTGGTTAGATAGTTTTTTATTGAATATTTTTTCTTTATTCAAGTTTTGAAGTCAAACCAATTACAATTCAGACATGGCGCGATCGTATAGCACGTAACTTTTTTTTGTATATATATCAAAATTCAATTTTTTATTTTTGTTGGATCATAGACTTCAATATCTAGTGCACTCATATTTTTCAAATATTTTTTTTAATAATCTGCTATTTTTGCCCATGTGCAGAACAAAGACTTTCATTTTCGATGAAAAACCTATGTTTAATAAAACTAAAAAAAAAATACATAATAAAACCAAAAACATATTAAAATTATATTTTTTGGATAGCTCATACTAAGGACTACCTGATTCGAGTTGGGTTTGTGAAGATTCCTCCATTTTCATCCTCAACCTATGCTTTGAAGCATAAAAATTTAGGTTTTTTTTTAACAAGGTCAAAAATTAGGGAAAAGGGGGGTTCACTATAACCAAGGGGTTCTAGCGAACCCCCTTCCCAAAAGCGGTTTTCAATTTTTTTTGTCTATGCATGCATTAAATTGGTTCGCTCGAACCATGGTTTGAGTGAACCCTTTTTTGGTTTGTTCAAACCAATGAGTTCATTTGAACCCCTAGAATGATTTTTTTTGGCATGGGGTCATTTTTACAAGTTTTCCTTCCTCATTTGAATTGTAAACCACTTTTGTGGGTTTACCCTATCCATGATTCAAGCCATAAATGTTGACATTGTTTTCCACCAAAGTGAGCTCCCTCCTTTGGATGTTAAAAGCCAAAATGAAGTTTTCATGATCATCCCTCAATACAAATGAAAACAGATTAAGAGAACTCTTGTAGATATTGGCTTCACTCTTAATGTGTGTGGAGTGAACCTTCTTGATAGACTAGGTATCAATAAATCCAACATTTGACCTGTTCCTTTATCCATCAGGGGATTTGACAATGTAAGCAAACAAAAAACCCCTGGGTGTGATCACTTTACCTATTACAGTTGGAGTGGCCACATTAGAAACACCAGTCCATGTTATGCCAAACGATCTTACATATAACCTTCTCTTAGGCAGACCATGGATTCATGCAATGAATGGAGTTCCTTCTACTCTTCATTACAAAATGAAATACATCTACAACAAAAAAGTGTACAAACTTGATGCTGACCCTCATCCAAATAGTTGTTTAAACATTGAGAAAAAAAAAAAAATCCCTTGAACACATTAACACCAACCACACAAGTGGACCCTACCCAACAAAAATACAAACAACATATTGAACAAGTCATGATGCTATTAGAAGATGATTGGGGTTCCTTGGATTTCGAACATGACTTCATGGGTGAGTACAAAATCATCCACAAAGATTCAAATAAGGGCAAAGAAACAACAATAATGTCAACACAAAATTTAGACGACCTTTCAAAAGCATCCGCCTCAATCACTTTAGACAAAGAACTAAACTACATGTAGACACGTCAAATTGGCATCAAGCATATCTAACTAATCATATTCGCTCATCAATTAAATATAAAGAAAGTTTAATTGATTACTCTCTAAGGATCGTCCATCTAAAATTAAATAAATTAACTTTATTTAATTTGATCCTATCACTATCCCCCTTAGCTAAATAAATCAAATATTTATTTAACTAAATATTTATCACCTTTCATCTCCCTTTGATTTGATTTAAATCCCTCAATCTAAGTCAAATGGGTCAAAAACATCTAACATCATCTTAATTAATCTAATCCATGATTAAATGCTAATCCTAATCACTTGTATTCTTTACATTTTGCAACTTGCACATGAAATTGTATTTAATTGATTTATCAAAATCTTTATTTACTTTCAACTTAGCATAAAGGGAGAATATTCTCCAAGTTTGAATCTCCCCCAATCTGGCATGTACATCCAACAAAGCAATTAATAAGCTCTTACATGTCCCTTACACAAGTCAAACTCAACATTTACTCTCAAATTCAAATTTGAAATCTCCCTCTCTTTGGCACATTGACCAAAATGTGCTCACTCCTCAACCACTCACAAGTTGACAAGTGGCCTCATCTCATTGGTCCAATCTTTGTCCCGCATTCATCCATTTGGATATTTCTCTCATCAAAATAATCTATAAATGAAAGCTTCATCGTTTATCAAATCCTACACAATTTGATCCACAAATCCTATGCAAAGTCACTCTCTTCATTTGAGAATTTATTTTTCCCATCTTATCATTATCATTGGAATTATCAAGGGTTGGGAAAGGGCTATTTTCCACAATAGCACCAATCCAATATGAGATAGATATATCTCATGTTTTTCTATAGATTCTTTAGTTAACTTTTTATTGTATTGCATTTTAAAAGCATGTTAGATTATCTCATATGGATGTTAAAATATTGCTTTGTTTCAACAACTAACCATGCTAATGTGTGTGTTCAATTTTAAGCCATGTGCAAATTTTGATGTCCACAGGAAGAAGAAAGAAGAGCCATAAATGATGGATGTATTTGTGCCCTCATTCGACGTAGATAATTCCTTTGATAATTAGACCTAGCATGGTCTTAGGGGGATCTTTAACAAAAAAAATTTGAACCCCCTGATGCTCGGTGTGTTAGTCTTTGGCACAAAGATATGTTGTAGAGAATGGATATATAGAGTTCATGGAAAAGGATCTGGAAGAAAATTTGTAGGCATGTTGATTTATGGAGCGATTTAGGGTTCACTATGCAGAGAAATAGGGTTTTTATCAACTGTTTGAAGTCTGTCACATTTAATGTGAATTAGGGCAACATGATGATGTATAAAATGATATTCACAAATAGTTTTTGATGAATTATGCAATTGAAGAGTTTGAAGAGTGAGCTAAAGTGATCTCAAAGTGATTTGGAGTGATTCTGAGGTAATTTGAAGAAATCATTATGAATAATTAGGAGTAAAAGACGAAAGCTTTTCAATTTCATCTCTCAGTTTACAAGAAAAATGAAGAAGAGAAACAAAGGAGGTTTGTTGAGCAAAGAAATATTTTAAGGAAGATAAGCACAATGATGGATAGAGGATCGAGTGGTGATATTCCACTAAGATTGAAGGGTGTTGAATTGGAAGAATTCGATCATCTAAAAATGAAGGAAATGGAAGTAGGGTTGAAGACAAATGAATTAAAGAATGTAAAAACCCTAGGTATGGATTTATGGGGAGAATTTCACTGGTTTGCAGATAAAGAATCTATCTAGTTTATGTTAAGTCAATTCAAGGACGACAACATTATTTTGGACAAACCCTATCTGATCACGAAGGAGGCAACCGAAGCTATTACTAGTTTGTGTGGTGTTGGTGATCTCCCTGGGAAGAAAATTGTGAAATAAAGAGACGTGGAGGAACTTACTAGAATTTACAAAGAACCGCAAGCTCTACTAATAAATACAATTGTCGATCCTATAGTAAGGTATGTTGCATATTTTATCTCTTATAAAATCTACTTCAAAAATCAGGAAGGTTCTACTTTGGCTATTGATGTATATCTTGCACACATGATGGTGAAGGAAAACAAGCAATTTGATTTATGTGGCTTAATTTTGGAAAACCTAATTTAGAATGTTAGAATTTCATTGGTTGAGGGTTATCCTTTCCGGTTTGGATCTTTTCTTATATGTTTCATATTTTACTTTCTGAGTTTGAAACCGAGAAGAGAGAATGTTAAGTGGGAATTCAGTATCCTCAAGCAGGAAATTTTTTTTATAGGAATTTGGAGTGTATGGAAGATAAAGCAAGTGCATGTAAAAGCTATTTCTCATCCCTATATAATAATCTATGCTCTGATGTGATAGTTTCTATTTGGTTTGAAGAGTGTTCCTCCTCTGAAAAGAAAGAGGTGGAAGTTGTTATTGGTGGTGCCCCTCTAGAAGCTAAGAGAGAAAATTTATCTCAACAAATGTCTTGGAAGAAAAGAAGAATGAAGAAGAATCTCTACCTGAATTTAAATTTGATCTAGAGGACATTCAGATGTTGCTAGATAAAGGTAATGAAGAAGGTTGGTGAAATATGGTGTTCCTTCTCTCTAATCCAAAGACTTAAAATTTATGATGTGTTGATTGATTATTTTCTCAAAACGATATTGCAATTTCAGATGTGTCTGACTCATTACCAGATAACCTAGTAGAAGTCATTGAAGAAAGAATATTGCTAGAAGGACTTGAAGGACATAAATTTGAAGCTATGGTTGAGAGAAGATGTGCCAATGCCAAAAAAAAATTATATAAACACATTAATGAGGCAAGAGAATGCATTAGGAAATATCTGGCATCTATAGATACTGTCTCTGGTGGCTTGCAGTAGTTGATAATTTTAGAAGCAAAATTGAAGCCATTGAATATGAGATAAATAGTATTTGAAAGAGTTTTGACTTCTTCAAAGACAAAAATGGAAAATAGAGAATAAGAGTCAGCAAATTTCAAGTAGAGTTGTTGATTTCTTAGAGACAAAGGGAAGACTTGGTTAAAACCTTCTGGTTGTTTAAAGAAATTGTTGGGTTAGATCATCTCTCTGGAATTATTTCTGATGCAAAAGATTGTGAATGATAATGTTTGTCTTCAGACCAAACACCCTCATTTACACTGTTGTCTTTATTGGATAGTATGAGTGCAAGAATAGGTGCATTTGTATTTGTTTGGAAGAGGATTCTTCCGACCATAAGAGAAAGGTACAAGAAAGTTTTTTTGGTAAAAAGCGTTATTTTAACTTGAATATTTGAAATGGGGAGCTGGAATTCCTTTGTATAAACATTATCACCATGTACATACATTTACATCCTATTTTTAGTCACCCTTTTCCATTGATGTCAAAGGGGGAGAGAGTCATGTGAAAAATGGTAAAAGGGGAGAGATTACTGGTGATAAGGGAGAGAATAGTGGGATAAGAAGTTTTGTAAATTCTGGCACATGTTGCCATCAATGAAAAAGGGGGATATTGTTGGAAAAATGAAGAAGAATGTCCAATTATACAAACTTTGTGTTGTCATTGATATCACCATGTTGTTTGAGTTGTTAGTTTGATTCGGTACTCCAAAGTGGTATGAAGAACTAGTTTACATCCTCTGGTATTTTGGTCCACAATCCTCTACAGTTGATTGTTTCTTCTTTTAGTTTTGGGAAATGATTTATGGATGCTAAAAGGGTATTTGCTTAGAATCCTGTGTGCTCATACGCTTGTATGGTGAGTTGGCATTGTTTTGTTGATTGTATTTCTCTATTGGGCCTATCCCTGGCCAACCTAAAGTATAGATGATATTGTAATGGATTAATTTGTGTTGTAGATATATGTGTGACCTATCTTTAGTCCATGCCGACATGATGTAGCGTGCTACATGCTTGGATCAATTTTTTGGAGAATTTTTGTAAATACTTGAAGCTAATAGTTGGTATTTTTGGTGAATAAAGATTGCATCTAATTAGGCCGACCTAATTGATGCTTGTGGATGAATCAAATATATATATGTTAAATAGGTTTGAAGATTGTGTGGTGTTGTGAAGTTGCAAATTTGATGAAGTGAGAAGATGATGAAGTGTGTTAAGTCAATTTATTGAGCATCACCGAAATTGAATCAGCACATATTAGGTGCACTCTTACCAGGTCATTTTGGCTATGAAGCCACTTCAGTTTTGTAATCCTTTTGGATAGTGGGTCCTCTTTGTAAGTGTTGGTGATATTTTCTAGATAACCTTGGAATCTTCTAAAAGGTAACCAACCTTCATATTCAAAGATCACCAAGGACTAGTGGCCAACATAATGAATAGAGGTCTCTGAGGTCTCTATTCCTACACTTTCGGCTCTGTAGGACGAAGGAGGGTGTTCCTTACTGTGTTCATTTGCAGCATAAATCTCTCAAGAACACTTCATTACAGATTCATTCTTATTTGGTGCAATCAAATTAACTTTATTAAAGATTTGGTAGACCTTTAAATGAATTAATGCTTATTTTGCTAAGAATGTGGATATACTTCAAATATATTGGAATAATTTTATAAACGTTGTTCTAATTTTGAATTCATGGTCAAATATATAATTCATTCACTTAATTGCATGAACTCCAAATAAACACACCAGTGCCTCATCAATTGGGTAAATGGAGTCAAATATATAACAACCAGTAATACACTGATTATCTAATTTTCATATATTTAAACTATCTTTGTAATGCTTTACAGTACAAAGACTCATGTTACCCAAAACATTACTTCTTACCACATCCTTGTATATTCTCACATACCCATGACTTCTCCCAAGCATTTCACTTAACCCATTGAGTTGAATCAAAGAAATAAAGCCACACATTCAATTGTACTATTGAAGATAGATGAAACAAATTTGATAATTTCATTTATAGTCTGTGAAAACTACAAAAAGAGAGTATATAATTTGGACTTTGAATTCTACTCCAATACTAGTAATCGATATAAAACCTATTAAGACTATTACATATATGTCTTATACCCAAGAAGATTTTCCAATGAATTCTTTAGGCATTCAACATTATCATTTTCTTACTATAATCAGTGCCTATCTAAGACCTACTGGACTCAAAATTTTCAGACGAGAACCCCTTACATCGAGGCATGAAATCCATTTTATAGCACAAGGGAGCAACAAAGCATCTGACTCAAAATGTAATTACATTTCATGTTCTTTTCAAAATTCATTTCAACGGGGTAAATTCCCAAAGTGTTACATTTAATCATTCCATGAGCATGGGAAAAGAAAAAGGTAAAATGAGCACTAACCTAGTTGTCAGAGTTGTCATGCAAGCCTTCCAAAGGCATCAAAAAAATTGGCACGTTTACCAATATTTGAAGTAACCACCATCATGATTAACCACATGAACCCATGAACCAGTCACCATCAAAATGAACCACAAATCCCACCATCTGGAAACCACATCACCACATCACCCAAAATCCCACACCATTAGCAAAGGACATGGGTGTCGCTTGGCCTTGTCAGCCACTAAGTAACCACCCTCATCAAGTCATATAATAGAGAGTGGAGTTGAAATCACTATCTTTTTGCCGGAGTCATTGTAAGGCACTAGAGAAGCAGGGCACTAGTTAGTGCTAGGGCCAGCTCCTCCCTCTTCACTCGATGAGCTATCAAAAACTAGGATAGGAGTGATGGGTTTCTCCAAACAAACCCCAAGACCCGGGCCAGACCTCATTAATTATTTTGCAAATAGAGGTCCCTTCTTTCTTTTAGTCAACTTCTATGAGACAATTCTACTTCTCAAAATATAATTGCTCTGAATGGGCACATTCTCATGTTTTCCATGTACACTCCTTTTCTTCTTTGAAACAACTAGTGTCTCAGCCAATTGAGGTTTATCCTCTGACACGTATGCAATTGGCTCCTGCATACTCAACCTTCAAGACCTCTGCACTAGTGCAATAGGAGTGCTTGGTTCACTTATCTTCTCAGAATACTACAATAACTAGTGTTGATGATGAAAAAGAATAAAGACCACAATTTCCAAAAGGTCCACATGTGCACACAACAAAAATACCTCAAGACACAAGTTGTAGAACAGAGCCAAGCCACAATGAGCAATGCAGAATGTACATGTGCCCACACACTAGAAGATACTATGCCACCACCCTAGCAGCGCTTGCACTCACAACCTTCTACAATTATTTTTCCTACAGCTACAACAATTCATTCCAAACTCTGGATAACTTGCAAATGACTTAATCAAACTACAACATATCCTCATTAAATATAGCAATGTAAGGCCAGCTGCAATTAATATTCATCTTGGCTCACTCGTGTGAATAGAAACTCCATTACTGCATGTCAAATCTCCACCATTGATCACCACATATTTAAAACTTGATCGAAAAGGCACACTAAGAGTTACCACTTTCTTTACATGCCATACCAGGAAACAACAATGAGATGCTTTAAAGTAGCCATGTGTCCATCTGTATCCTTACCCTGTCTGTCATTGATCATTTAAATCGCGGAGAATTCCCAACCATGTCTCTGAGGCATCGACCATCGCTAGTTTAACATCCATTTTGAAACATCATCATGGGATGGCTTGAGACCTAGTGATGAGTTACTAACTGTTGATCTAACTCTCAGAAGATTTCACCCAAAGATCTTTGTTCTACATCATTCATCATGGGTTTCCTTCCCAGCAAGCTTCCCTAATTGGTAATAAACTATACCCATGCGATGGGAGGAGCTCAACCCATCGGTGGTCATGGGTTCCTCTTTAAAAGGAAAAATACAACTGGTGATAGTGTAAGTGCCAGCGATGGTTACAAGAAGTAGCCACATCGCTAGTCGTGGGTTAGAATCCCTTGGTAGCAACAAAACACCCGACCAACGATTAACCTTGGAACCAGTGATGAGTCAAAGAAGTAACCGCGTCGTTGGTCGCATGTTACCCTCCAAATGTGAGGGAACAACATGTTATAGGTGAAGACAGCCTGTAGTCATTGAAAACCAAGCATCACTTATCACCAACAACCTTCCCATAGTAACAAAAACATCATGCAATGGGTGATGAACCAAGCTTGAAAGGAAAATACTACATCGCTCATCATTGGTTTATTTATAGTGAGTGTAGCAAGACCTGTGATGGGTGATAAGCCCATAGTTGTAGACCCTAATGGTGTTGTGGTGGAAGGGCATCACTTGTCACATGTTGAATGTAGAATTCTGGAATAGAACCTGCGACGGGTAATTGACCGTGAACAACATTTTCATAGAGTATAAAACCACATGTGAAAATAAGTCATTCATAAGGAAAGTTCCTTCCTAGGCGCAACTAGTGACTTGAGAGATGGGGTTGGTAAAGAATGATGGCAAGGGTCATAAAATACATTTAGCTCAAATGGTGACCTGATGCAACTGATCAATAGGAAAACATAAGCCAATAAAAGGATTGAGGGTATGAGTGAATTGAGCGATAAAACCTTAAACCCCAATGATGTGGAAGAATGAAAAAACATAGGCTTAAACATAACACTAGTGGAACGATGAGAATAAGAGTTCCACCAGTGGCTCCAACTAGGGATGTATGCCTCTTGCAGGTATAGAAAGAATCTAGAATCTCTGATAGAGCATATTATCAAGGGGACATTCATTTTATTATCTTTATTTTTTCAAATTGGAGGCTTGATGGCCTCCCAAAGCTTAAAAGGAGATCTTTCCTCTATCAAATACCCTTTTTTGGTTTGATCTCAAAGGATCCAGATCTGCATTATGCACTTTTGAGCAACTAATTCCATCATATCTGACCTCATCCATCCCACTTATCGTGGGGTTATTTTATGCATTACCCCGCTGTACAATTAGCCCATCCAAATATATTGGGAAAGTAAAAAAGTTTCATATTCCACCAGGTCTGATGAAGATTCTAGAATATTTGGAATGTTGTCTAGAACCACAAAAATTCACCAGTGGGACTCATTCACCTAGGGTGTCAAATTAGTTATGCTTCTGATGAAAACTGTCAGGAACAAGTTTCTAAATGTCAGGTTCCATAATCTGAAAAAACTTAGATTTTCAGCCTTAAGGTGGGACTCATTCACCACTGGCGGTGAATCAGTCCTCTTCCAAAATTTTGATAAATCCGGCGACAGCTCTACAACACCAAATCTGAGGATGTTTTCTTGTTGGGTTGCTCTCCAAGCTTGAAATGTGGTTGGTTTGACTTGAAGCACCTAGTTGACTTGTTGACCACTCTTCAACACCTAAATTCTTGTTGAATCTGCATACAAAAGTCTACAAACACACATGCAAGAGGGGAAAATGGTTGAGGGTTAACAAATAGGGGTTTTCCTTGGTCAAACCCCACTTTGGTAATCAAACCCTTAATGAAGTAATGAAATGAAATAGAATGATAAACAAATAACATGCAAATGTTATTAACTTACTAAACCCTTGTTGAAGAAAATATGAAGATGTATCAATGGATACTCCAAAATCCTTGATTGATGCTTGATTTGATGTTGTAAGGTGCTTGAATGTGTTATGAGATTGCAACAGGATGAATACTTGAATGAATGGGGGTTAAAATGGATGTAAAAACACTTATTTATACATTCTTGTGCCTTAATAACCCTTTGATACCTCATCACAGGCCGACATCAAGTGATTTTGAATAAAAACCTGAAAGGAAATTTCAAAATTTTGAATTTGGAGCCAAGGGGGACTCATTCGCCACCCATGGAAAATGGGTCCCACCTAGGACCTGAAAATGGGTGTCGGGAATTAAGTCATATTTAATATTGTTTTTTTGGGTTTACATTCAAAAATCCACTTAATTAAGGCTTATAAGGGCATAAAGGGGTCAAATAAAGTATAAGAAATGTGTAAATAGTGAGGTATGCCAAGAAAATTGTGAAACCTTGTTACGAGACTTTACAACACTTCAAAAAAGGACTTGATAAGTGATGAAAAGGTGATTTCAAGGTGAATTGCAATGAATAGAGTCTAGAAGAGTGTAGAAATGTTTTACAACACCTTCATAAGACATAATTATTTGAATTTTAGTACCTAAATATGCATGTTCAAGCCACATTACAACATTAAATCAAAGAAAAATGGACCAAACATCATGAAACAAGACCTAAAAAGCAATGAAAATGACAAGGGGCCAGTTTTCTACAACACATTTAGCCCCCACTAAATAGTGAGAGGATGAACTTGCTTCAAACTCACACTAAAGTAGCCATACACATTGAGATGAGGGTTCAAATGCACTTATGTTAGCAAGATGGAATGACAATGATAAGGAGGGATGATCAAGCCCCCAGGATGAAGATCCCATGGAAAACTAAACATAAGAACAAAGGAACACACAAGTGAAAGAGAGAATCAAATGAATCTTCAATCGTCTGTCCAACTTGTTGTGGATTAGATCTAGGCTGATTGTTTGAAAAAGAGAATGTATACTCACTCTGGGGTGACAAAAATCATGGTGGTACACTGGGTGAGAAGGCTGAAAAGGTGAAATAAATACGCTAGTTGGTATGCACTCACAAACAAAAAGGTGGCTATGGGGAAAGTCGTGTCGTTGGATGGGCTTCCTGCTTAACCATATCAAAGCTATACCTCCTAATAAATTTAACAAGGCACCACAAGGTAAAATGTTGGTTCATGCTTCATGAGACAAGCAAAGCTTCGTATGCTTAGAACTCATGAACAAAGTGGAAGGTACCACAGGCATGCAAGTTGCATTATGCAAGGTGGAAAAGGATGTAAAATGTAAAATGTAAACTATAAAATATGTTCAAAGGAGTCTTGTTAAGTTCATGCAAGGTTAGTCACTTAGGGAACGGGTATGTGTAGGATCATGATGGAAAAATCAGGCCCTTAAGTGGCAAAAAATTTAGAAAAATCAGAGTTAGGCAACTTGACGTAAAAATTTGAATAAGTTATCTATATTATTTCAAAAATATGTAAGAATACAATCTGTAGGAAATTGAATGTAGTTTATAAAATACTAGGTTTATTTAAAAAAAACAATCTATTTGGTGAAAATTTGAAATTTCAATGCAATAGTAATTAAATTTTAGGGAAAAAATAAGAAGGTGTCTGTTTGACCACCCTAACCACAATAAAATGATAATATTTTTTTATAATATTTTAAATATAAGTAGAGGACTCATGTTTGGATGTGATGCATATTTTTTTGTAATTTTTTTCCAAGTAAATAATTAATTATGAATTTTTTATTACAAATTTTAAAAAATATAAAAACTCATCTGTCTAACCACCTTAACTTGGTCAAAACTTCATGGAATTCAATTTTCTTTTTTTTAATCCTATAGTATGCAAACCATATAGTGTGATGCATGTTTTAGATTCAAAAAATGTGATATTGTTTAAAAGCTATAGATGTTTTTCAATCAGCCTATCAATCATGACTTTAGTCATAATTCAAATAGAAAATGAATAATTATTATTTATTAAATTCAAAGTAAAGAATAATTTATATTGGTGGAAAGCTGAGAATCTCCTTTAAAAACCATTTTTTGTTTCATCAATTTTGGGTAAAAAAAAGTAGTTAGCCACATACCCTACAAATACCCATCATATCACCACTTTTTGGCCCATCATGATCCTACACATACTCGAACATTGTGTCTAATGGCTCCAAGAGATGACCAATCAAAGAATAGTATATTCACAACTTAAAGGATGTAGTACGTTGCATTAGGCCACCAAGAGGAATGCAATATGCTAAGATAGATGACACTTATGAAGGACATCACACCCAATGTCATCCACAAAGTGAAAAACGCATCGTATGAACAACAAGGTTGCACTAGGAACCAAGAATGCAAATGAATTATGGTAATATATGCCCCCCATTTTAAAGGAATTGCTACACATCGTTCTATGAGCAATTACTTTAAAGTAGCAAAGGAAAGAAGATGTAAAAAGAAAACAAGACATGAGAGCCAACTTGGAAAGCCCTATGCCAAGTCATATGCTTCTAAGTTAGGTTGTGTCATGTCAATGAAAAGGAAAAAAAAAGAAAAGGAGTTTCCTCCTAGAAAGAAACACACCAAACACATAATGGATCTATGGATTTGGGGTCAGTATGTTTGTTGCTGCAAAATTTTTATTAAGGAGCTTAGAACTATCATCATTCCCCAAAGTACATAGAACTGGAAGAATGGCATAAAGAGAGTGAAAAAAAGAAAAATAAAAGTCTATTTTGGGTCAACATGGAAGAGACATTGCAATCTCAATGCTTTACATAATCCCCAAAAATAAAACATAAGTGAAAAGAAAACATAAAGGAAAATGAAAAGAAAAATCTTTTGGGTCAACATGAAGGGGACATTTCGGTCTCAATGCCTTGCGTCATCCCCAAAAGGAAAAACACAAGAAAAGACAGAGTAAAAAGGAAAAGGAACCCTTTGGGTCAACATGGAAGAGACATAGGGAATCTCAACACTTTGCGTCATCCCCAAAAAGAAAACACAAAAAAAAAGAAAAAAAGTGAAAGTGCACGACATATAGAAGAATAGAGGAACAAATAGAAGAAGTGTAAAAAGAGAGGGAACATAAAATGCACATTATGAGGGAACACAATACACACATAAAAAAAAAAAGGAAAAGGAGCAAGTAATGCAAATTTAAGTCAACCATTAACTAAGTTATTAGTTTCTCAATCTTAAATGGTTCAGCGGAAAAGGAAAATGCATTACAAGGACAAGGCTAAAAACTTCTTGCCCCCCACAAAGTGTAAAGGAAAGAATGAGCCGAGGTGGGTGATGGGAAATGATCATGCGATAGTGAGAATAGGGAATTCTACAACTATGGCATGATAAAGGGATTTGAGTGTTTTAAGGTATGATGGGGAAACAATCGGTATTAGTGAAGTGATACTTATCTAGTATGTCCTTCAATGTCTGACATTCTTTAGTTAGATGTCCTAGAATGTGATGATATTTAAAAAATGGTATGTTAGAATATTTAGGATGAATAACCAACCTATTCATAGGTGGTAAAAGTATAAGACCTTTGTTTAAAAGCAGTTGAAGTATCCTTTCACATTCAGGTGGAGGATGTGTAGGAAACTTTAGTTTCTTCAATTTGTAAGGTCATTTTTGTTTGCTAGATTCTCCTTGTGCATGAATAGGAGGAAGAGGACCCATGGGAATCCTAGCATCCTTGTCATTAGAAGGGGGTAACAGTTGTTCACGTGGAAGGAGAATATTCAAGTCAGGAGGAGCATCAAAGATCACTATACCATCATCTCGAAGTTTCCAATATTCAAAAGTAGGTCTATCAAGATGAGGAGGATCTTGATATCCTAGTCTTGTTGTGTTTTATTTAGTTGGTCTTTGTTCAAGAAGTTGGTGGATATCATGTGCATGTGTTGTGTCACAACCTTGTTTACTTAGGATAGTGAATCCTTTACCATATGTTTCTTCAAGTTTTATGGGAGTGTTTGTGACTTTGTGATCATGAAATGGTTGTGAGTGTGTTTGTTTAGAGGAACTAGATGCACTTGATGGAGGAACCTTAGGTCCTTCATTGATTTTAGGATGTACGTATGCAAATTTATCAGGGGATGCAACAGTAGGAAGATCTTGTGACTTCATGGATGGGTAGAAGGTTGTATTGGCTTCTAGGTTATCAAGGCATGCATTGTAGAACTTGTTCATGCTATCATCATCTTCTCCAATGATGTCTACTTCATGGGGAGGACAATCATGAGGAGTTGAAGTAGCATGTGGAAGTTCAAGGTCATTAGGGTCACAACCAAAGGCACAATTGGACATGTCTACCAAGGATTTTAATGAATTCCAGAACTTATTTAAAGAAAATGCCATGATGCAAGTAAACTAAGATGCAATAAATGACTAAAAATAGAGATTCTGGAAATTAAAACATAAAGCAACTATAAAAAATTGTAATGTGGGAAAATGCCAAAAAGATGCCAAAAATGTTGTTTAAAAAGTGCAGGTGGACTGATTTGCCCAGGGTGGCGAATGAGTCCCAATATGAGGTTTTTTTTATGTTTTTCAAAAAAATTAAAATGATTTTAATTCTTTTCAGATGGAAATTAAGGATGCAAAATGCATAATTTCAGTTTTTGTAATGATATGCAATGCAAAAATGAAATCTAAATGAATCTTTCACTAATGCAATTTGAAAAATCCTAAAATGCAAAATCAAAAAAATACCCTAATTGAATGTTGATACAAGTGAAGTCTACGATAAAAGATGAAAATGAAATCATAAATGAAAAGTGTTCAAAATTTAGGTTCACCAAAATGAACTATAGATTTTTTGGCTCCTTAAACCTTTCTAGCTCTTCTAGGGTTTTTCACCTAAAAGGAGAGAGGTAGGCCAAAAATTCTAGCTAGGTTCACTCAAATTGTGCAATGTATGATGTTATTTAGGCTAAATGAAATGAACTAAGTGCAATTAAGTGATCTATATGGCTGATTATGAATGCAAAATCTAAAATTTATGCTATGCTTGAAAACACAATGTGATATGCAAATAATGAACTATGAATGAATAAATACATAATAGAAAGAGATGAGTTGAATCAGTGTGCACCTAGAACCTATTTGATGAATATTTCTGAATGTTTGGAATGTTTTCTGGAATCATAGAAATTCACCAATGTGACTCATTCGCCTAGGGTGGCGAATTAGTCTTGCTTCTGATGAAAACTATTAAGAATAGGTTTCTAAATGTCAAGATCCAGAATCTAAAAAAACTTAGATTTTTAGCCTTAAGGTGGGACTCATTTGTCACTGGTGGTGAATCGGTCCTCTCCCAAAATTCTGAGAAATCAAGAGACAACTTTTCAACGCAAGATCTGAGGATGTCTGTTTGTTGGGTTGTTGAAGTCAATTCTCCAGGAAATAGACAGAATACCTTCTCCAAGCTTGAAATGTGGTTGATTTGACTTGATGCACCTAGTTGACATGTTGACCACATTTCAACACCTAAATGCTTGTTGAATCTGCATACAAAGATCTACAAACAAACATGCAAGAGGGGACAAATGGTTGAGGGTTAGCAAATAGGGGTTTGCCTTGGTCAAACCCCACTTTGGTAATCAAACCATTAATGAAATAATGAAATGAAAGAGAATGATAAAAAAAAACATGCAAATGATGTTAACTTACCAAATCCTTGTTGAAGAAAATTTGAAGATGTATCAATGGATGCTCCAAAATGCTTGATTGATGCTTGATTTGATGTTGTAAGGTGCTTGAATGCTTGAATGGATGAAGATATTTCTTAAATGTGTTATGAGATTGTAGGAGGATGAATAATTGAATGAATGGGGGTTAAAATGGATATAAAAACACTTATTTATACATTATTGTGCCTTTGTAACCCTTTGATGCCTCATCATAGGCCGACATCAAGTGATTTTGAACAAAAACCCGAAAGGAAATTTGAATTTTTTTAATTTTGGATCCAACGGGGACTCATTCGCCACCCATGGCAAATGGGTCCCACTTAGGACCTGAAAAATGGGTGTTGGGAATTAAGTCATATTTAATGTTTTTTGTCGGGTTCACATTAAAAAATGCACTTAATTAAGGCTTATAAGAGCATAAAGGGGTCAAATAAAGCATAAGGAAGGTGTAAATAGTGAAGTATGCCTAGAAAAGCATAAAATATTGTTACAAGACTTTACAACACTTCAAAATAGGACTTCATAAGTGATGAAAAGGTGATTTTTAGGTGAATTGCAATGAATAGAGTCTAGAAGATGTAGAAAAGTTTTACAACACTTCACAACACCTTCACAAGACATCATTATTTGAATTCTAGTACCTAAATATGCATGTTCAAGCCACATTACAATACTGTATTAGAGAAAAATGGACCAAACATCATGAAACAAGACCTAAAAGGCCATGAAAATGACAAGGGGCCATTTTTCTATGACACATTTATTATCCATCAAGATATCTATTGTAAAACAAATATCAAATAAAGAGAAAATGCTTAGTGATGAATCTATATGATGTGAAGCTCTAAAATCAAGAAGTCACCTCCTTGAATCAAAACTTATAACTACAAAAAGAAAATTTCCCTTATGTTTCTCTAGCTTTGAATGAGAAAAAGATGATGAGCCCGTTGACATTATTAAATGCAATTTTATTTAGCTCTTCATTAGAAAATGCTTCAATTAATCAATCTATTTTAAATAATAAAGAAATTCATCATATAGTACAAGTATATAGAAAATGAAAAAAGGAAAGAACAAGTTAAAATAATATTTATCTATTCTAGTTTAAAAGTATATGAAACTTTTATTGAGCATAAAGGTTAGAAAAATGATGAAAACATAAAGAGATCTCACCAATACCAACCTTTGTTGCACCTAGATATGGTAGTGTAGATGTCAAAATCTGCATTTGGTTAATTTAAAATAAAACAATATTTCAACATCCCTATGGAATAATAAGCCATGTTAATCATGCCATAAATGAAACAAGGGAAATCAAATAAAAGCATACAAAAACATGACATTAAACCTATCCCATAGTGGATTGGTGTCACATGTGCTAGTGACCCTTTCCCAATCCTTGATTGATTAGCTAGTGATAAAATTTCTATGGATATGGAGATGCTAAATGGACAAGATCAAATCTCAAATGAAGAGAGTTACCTTGCAAAATTGTGGAGGATTTTCTCAAAGATGAAGCTTGTATTTAAAGATTTTCAAATGCTGAGTGCTGAAGAGGGACCAATGTGGGACTAAAGATTCTGCCAATGATAGGAGGACACTTGTCATCATGTGATTGGTTGATGTATGTGCAAGATTTGGGAAGAGTGCCCATGAGAGGGAAAATTTGAATTCAAATTTAAAATGAATGCTGATTTTGACTTTGGAAGGGGACATGTAAGAGACATGTAAGGCCTCATAAATGCTCTGTTTGGTGTACATGTCCACTTAGGGGGAGATTCAAACTTGGAGAATATTCTCCCTTTATGCCAAGTTGAAAATAAAGATTTTGATAAATCAAATAAATGCAATTTCATGTGCAAGTGGGTGAGTATTTAATCAGGGTTAGATTAAATAGATGATGATTATGCTGATTTAATGTTGATTAGATGATTTTGACTTTTAAGACTTAAATATTTGTTTTATTTAAATCAGAAAAGGATGGAAGATGCATGTTTGAGATTTTAATTAAATATAGCTTGATTTATTTAATTAAACTATGATTGAGCTTTTGATGATAAGAACCTGATTTACTAGGTGAACGGATGTGATGCATTTGATTTATTTATTGAGCGGATGAATATGCATAATGCAAATTTGACGTGTCTACAGGTAGAATGCCCCAAGATGATATGTGAGTATCCCTTTCCAACAACATAACATTGTATGAGGCTTCTATATTAAAATGGCTTGGGTTGAATCCAATTTATTAATTTTTATATGAGGAATTGGATTGCTAGAATTTGTTTAAGGAATCAAGGGATCAAAATGATTAAGAGGATTAGGTTGATAAGGAAGGACAAGTGTCTCCACATGGTTGGTGATGATGAAGGGTTCCAATATTCAATATAAATCAATGGTTGATGATTCTCTTGAGAGGAGTCGATGGATAAGATTGAAAGGGAATCATGAGGTATAATGGGGGAAAAATTTGTGAGGCATAGCTAACATTAATCTAGAGACTTTGGTTTGATTGTAAAGTCATATTGTTTGGTGTTATAGACATAGGTGTTATTGAGATATTGGTTTATGGATATTATCGTTATAGACATAATGTTTGATATGCATGTGTAGACATTTATTTTCTTATAAATGATGTAATATGTGCATTTAATAAAATATTATGATCAGAATTTTTTTTGGTTAAATGTCTAATTTTATTTAATTTCTATGCTATATCTTGTAATTATTTGAGGTTAGAAAGTTTCAATGTTAATATTTAATGTTTTGATTCTAACTTTCAAATGCACTAATGCTTCTATTGAGTCTAGATTCCTTAAGAATTGGAGGCAAAGTCCAAATGCCAAATGTTTAATTTTTTATTTTTTTAAAATTTTAAGGGGAGTTATGTTTGGAGTGACTTGATTATTATATTTGAGGAGGGAAATATTTTTTTATTGAATAATATTTTCATTTGGTTTGTGTTTAGAGGGAAGTTGAAGAGTTGGGTGGAATTCTATTTTAAGAGGGAATTGGTATGGTTGTGGGGGTAATTCTTTTTACTAATTTTTTTTTCTTTGTTTTGGGGAATTTAGTTGGTGTGTGAAGGTTGTTGCTTCTTGGGTGGTTTTGGCTGAAAGTAAGTGGTGGTATTAGGAAATTAATAGAGAGAAGGGATTGTATAATTTGCTTTGGATATTGGGCTAATCCTATCTTGGATAGCCAAGGTATGCTTGTGTTTTGATTTGGGAATTCTAATGTAGTTGTTGAATGATTGATAGATTTTGTTGTGCTGTGAAAATTCATGTTATTTTCTGTTTTGTGTGGAATCTTGTTTTTGTAATGGGGATTTGGGTGTGTGTAAGGAGTAGATCTCACATGTGGGCTGAGAGCCTCCTTTGTTTTGGGTTGAGAAGGGCCAAAGCCTCTCTTGGGTATTTATGGTAAAATATGATTTATGTGTTTTAAATGAAGTTGTGGAATGGATGGTGTTTAGAATGGTGGGTTGTGGAGGTGTTGTGAATAGAAGAATTTGGTTGTGAAGTGGCTTGTTGTGGAGGTGTCATGAATGTAAGTATTTGGTTGTGAAGTGGCTAGTTGTGGAGGTGATTTGAATAGAGAAAATATGTGTTGTACATGAAGTTAATTGTTTAATCTACAAAGATGTTGTACCCCAAGAGGGAGGGGAATCCCAATTCTCCCCCTTTACGAGAATTCAAAAAATGGATTCTTTGAGCATGAGTCAATATAAATGTTCTTTTTTTTTTCCTTTTTTTTTTGTAAATTTGTGTTTTGGCATTTCGGTTTTGTCTCCCTCTCAGGGGTGGACTTTTTATTCCTATGGTTGGGAGGAGAGTATGACTGGGCTACTCTAATCTATATTGTATGGTTTCACAAAACATCAACTAAGTTTGCTTAAGAGGTTTTGTTATACGAAATCCTTATTGAAATAATGTTACATTTAGTTTTTCTAATTTGAAAGGAGTCTTTGTGAGTATTTGTAAACTTTTGTTCTTAGAGAAATTGTACATTGTATTTTTGTAAGTTAGAATAAGGAAAGTTGCACAAATACCGTAATTTATGAAATAGTGATGATCTATAAATTAGTGTATTCAATTTATAATGTATTAGAAAATTATTTGATAGAGTTGTTGATATCTTATTTATACTGGAAAATTAGCTAAAAAAATTCTAAGTAATTAAGATGCATTCTTTTGAAAATTCTTCATTCTGATTAAATAGAAACTTTTATCATTGAATTTTCACTTATTTATTTAGCATTACAAATTTAATCTTTGAACAAATCTAGTTATAGCATTGGCATGATTGTATAGCTCGTGGTTGTATTGTGTTGTTACTTGGGTAAGGTAGTTTGTTTTCTTTCCATAAGTAAAGATTATGATTTGTTCTCTTTCCAAAAATAGAATGTTGTGTATGTTAAAAGGCGCAAGACAATTGAGAGGGGGGGTGAATCAATTGTAACCAAATTCAAACACTTATCAACTTCATAACCACTTGTGAACCCTAAATCTGCAATACTTCAAACAATAACCACAATTAGGTTAGTTAGTCAATTCAAAATAAACAAACCCAAGATTCCTATGAAATACTTAACCATGCTAAAATATGCAAACTAAATAGAACAAAAACAACTAATTGCAAGCACATAAAAACATGATCAAAACCTATCCCATTGTGGATTGGTGCTTCTTTGATGTGGAAAGAAGCCCTTTCCCAATCCTTGATAAGCTCCTAAACGATATGATGAACAAGATTCAAATGCTTAAGATTGTATATCAAGTTGTGGAGTTGTGGAGGAGTAATACAAAATTACAAAATCACAAGCCAAGATTTTTCGGTTTTCCAAAATTGTAAATGCTATGGTTTTCTTCAATTCATATCTCTTATTTTAGTAGGCAACTAGTGTTTTATGAAACATGTATCTCACTAAAAGTTTTGGTTGTTCAGTTTTCAATTAGTCAATCACTATATATTTTCTTGATTGCAATTGGCATTTATCAAATTGGAGTTTTTCTTGCAAATGAATTTTTTTCGAGGGGAGAAATTGGAGAGAGTGTATTGAATGTTGAAATTGAAGGCATTCGTAGTCACAATCTTGACTATTTGGAGGAATTATAGGTCAACAAATCCCCTCAACAATAATGAGGATGAGAATTTCAGCAACACCCAAAAATCTGACTTAGAAGTGCTGGAAAAAACTCAAATATGAACCCTAAACCTATTGTTATAGTTTACTTATGAGCTGAAACAAGGAGTTGTAAATTAATAATGGATGCCTTATTGGGCAGATGTAACCCCTAGATTTATCTCTTCCTTGGTAGCTCCTAGAAAGAAAATCACCAGCTACAAAAAACACCTTACAACTTGGTTTTTTAAATTATTGAGACAATTTGTAAAGAATCATCATATTTTAACATACATGATGAGTGAGCATATTTCTATTCTATTCTTTGGATTGTGAAATACCTGAGCTCTACTGATTATTAATTTAAGTCTTCTATCTGATCTAGAGAAACAACATAATGTATATTTGCAAATATTTGTAAATACAATAGAAGTATGCATGTCAAATATACCTCAATAAATAGTTTTTACAAAGTTTATTTTCTTTCACTATACATTTAATCTTATATTACATTTGAAGTAAACAATAGTTGCATTATCTTAGTTATATGATTACAATTTTTTGTTAATGAATAGCTTGATAATAAATGTTTTGTCAATTTATGTAACAACTAAAGACCTAGATAAGCTTTACATAACTTGCAACAACTTTAGTTGGAAAATGTTCTTCTTTGTTTCCAATTTAGTTTTTCATAAACAACCCACACCCCTGCTTCATTCTACATGGAATATCACATTCCAATTCAATGTAATGCTAATGTGCACAACTATAATCGTTAAAAGTTAGATCTTATAAGAGATATAGGTGCTTCCAAAAAATATTAGTTTGAATTGAAAATTCTTCATATTGCTTTGGAAAAAATTGACTTTATTCTTAAACAAATAAGGAAATGATATTGCAATTGTACGCCATTTGTGTTGGTACATAACTAGAAGTTTGTTAGCAAAGGTGTCTCAAGCTTGCATCATAATGTTAAGAAATTTGACCTGAATTGATAAATTCAGTAAGGTTACTGATGAATGTTTTGAAGTTGAAAGGGACCATCACCATGTCAATTCCTACATTGATCGAAGATGAAAGACTATGAGTAGTTTGAACCAAGTGGTGAAGTGATGCTATCTATTCCTTCCCAATTTGAAATGATAAATCCCTGCAGTAAAATTGATCAAGCCAATTATTAGTTCAAGATTTCTTGCATATTGTCTGGGTAGGTATTTCATGTTTTTTCTTGAATAGCATAGACATGTTTCTTAAATGGTGTTTCTTTTGAATTTGAGCTCAACTTTCAAAATCCTAGTTAGAAGGTAGTGGTTTGCATGCATTTTCACCTCATTCTAGCTAGAGTAAGAAGCCATTTTAGTTGATACGCCCTTTGCCAAGGAGTGAAGGTATGGACACATGTAAATCTAGAAAAGATCATTGTATGTTGCCAACATATTGTGTTCATTGAATCCTCCCTTAGTTCCACCCATATATGGATAGCCATTAGGATGTTCTTTAGGAGGAGAGCCTTGTAACCCTTCAATGATCTCTGACAATTTTAGAGCTACTTTAGTATCTTCACTATAAGATTCAAAGCACCTTGAACCCCATTGTGGGTCACAACATACAATCATGCAAGGTACAAATACAAATGGAATACTAGTAGCCCTGACTTCAAGAGCACTAGCAACTCCTACTCCTTTCACCAAATCAGTATCTCTTGTTGCACCAAGGCCTATGTTATGTGGAAAAATCGTTGCTCCATAAACATTACTATGACCATGGATGACATCAGTTCTAAAAATCATAGGAATACCAAGATGGGAGCTCATAGTTGCATCTTGGAAACTACCAACCATATTAGCCCACATTATAGGAGATGCTTTAGTTCCAGGGGTACTTCCTATTCCAAGGTCCCTTATAATTGCAAAGGTAGCCACTTCCCTCTCAATTTGCCCAGTCATCTTCCTAATTTTCTCAACAAAGTCATCCTTGAAAGAAAATCCTCAACCCTGTCTTCAACTGGCTAGTGGGGATCCTTATAAACCACTATAGAGTTTCTATCTTCTATAAACCCATGCTTTGAATTTCTCTCTTGGGAATTTTTGTTATCTCCTTTGGAAAAGTTCCACTCTGTACTGATTGCAGTCATGATCACAACCAACACCAAAAACTAATCCAACATTTCTTCTCCATAGCATATAAGTAACATTATTTTTGTGAGTATTTTACTTTGGGTCACATTAACATTGCATATAGCGTCATGCTCCATAGCATATAAATAACATTTTTCAAGAGTATTTTACTTGGATGCAACTGATCTCTCAAGGAAACACACCTCCCATAGGATGTAACATACCAAAAAAATGCATAAAAACATACATAATATGATAGGATGACAGATGTGGGACTTAACAAACTCATTAACGGATGAAGACAAGTATGGTTTATAATATTATAAACCCTTAAAATTCTAATAGATTTCACTTTCATTTGAGCCTTATCTTTTTAAATTTTCACAAAAAATATAAATGCATATAAAAAAAAGTTCATAAAAAATTACGAAAACATAAAATATTTCATGTCTTTACAAAATCATAAAATATTCATCTCTCATTGATGCTCTCCACTTTTCTAAATATCAAAGATCAATACGGACTTGCATAAAAGCATGACTTTGTTTCTGATGCAATCCTAGATGAGCATGCTACAAATGATGATGTGACCTAATGTACCCATGCAATTTGTTCATAATATTACATGTCACCATCCGACAAATTTCAAGATTACTATTAAGTATTTATAATATCAACACTGTTGCTAAAACATAGTAGACACAACTAATCAAAATAGGACTTTTCTTGCACTTAAAATTGTAAATCTTTTCATATATTTTCAATAATATAAAAAAAACAAATTTATATCATAATTACAAATATTTTTTTACCAATTTAAAATAAAATATATTTTTAAAAACATAATAAATCTATATATAAGCACTAAAAGTCTACTACATAAAAACTATAGATTTATTTAATACTTTTCCAACAATTCAAACCACACCCACAACTTTAATCTCAAAATATCTCATTGTTATTTTTCCATATTACAACCATTCATGCTTACAGGAATGCCATTTTATATGTAAACCGTTATTTTAGGCACATCTTAACATTAAAAAGATAGAAAATTTTATAATTATTACAAGAGAAGATTCATATTTTATATATTGTGTAGAGATAATTATTGTTTTTATTAACTAAAAGAAGGAGAGCATACATGTCCATAAACCCATGTTCATACTAGATACAGCAATACACAACATGGAAAAGATATAAAGGTGGATGTATTAACTAAGAAACATCTTGGTGGATAATGGCAGAGCCCACCAAAAATCCTGATTTGGTATAATACCATCTAAGAGCCTTCACTATGCTATAATTTATTAAGGATTACATAGAACAAAAGAGAACAAGAAAAACTACTCATTGTTGACTCTTTTTCTTATTTGGATCATGCTCCATAGTCTTTAAACAAGCAAAAGACCTAGATCGCAATAAGAAAAAGGACAATGGTTGCTTCGAAGCCTCCAACCACCAGCCATGGTTTTGAACCATAAGCTTTCCAGAATTCATTCCAAAGGCTTCTATAAACAATAGAGCGCTCTGTCTTATAGCAGCTGCTTAGTTTTTCCCTTGTTTCTTTGATGGATTTGCACTCTGGTTGGGAAATTGTGAGGTTGGAGACGCTCAATAAATGGGTGACTCATCTATTGTGCCAAAGATTACCAATAATGACACCCTTCTCTCTCATCACATCTACTCCCTTGTCTGTTTGGAATAGGTCATACATGAACTAACAATATGCAGTCATTCTTTTGTGCTTGTAGTCTGGAGAACAGATCTCCACGACAATTAAATTTCTTATATATACTTCTAAGTCCACATCCAATTTTAGCGGTACCAAAGTGAGAGTTTTTCCCTCATATTTAATGTCCTCCACAGTCTTGCCAACGGCCTGGAATTTCACTCCTCCATTCCTTAGAATAACTGCAGATGGAATCTTTAGCCAACTCTAATTCAGTTGTTTGGAATCTTTAGCACGTCCAACACACAAGCAGTGATCACCATCTGAACTTGTAAAACATGAGCAATAAGCGTTAAGTTTCACTTCTTTTTCTTTCTTCTTTACATTTTCGCATGCCACCCCAAGACAGGAGTAGTGATATATATCCAAGATATGGCTTTGTTTCTGTGATTCACCCTTTGCACAATACTTGAAAGGTTGATAGTAGATTTTGTCAAACATAGTCCTCAACAACTTCTCAAGTTTAGCTTTGGCACTATCTGGGGAATCTGTCATCTCCATAGCAAGAAGATCTTCGAAGATAAACAACATTATTTGATTATCTAACTTGATTAAATCCTTCATAATCTTGGACCTTACCCCAGGATTCTCGGATTTGGGTCTGAAAATGAGATGAAGCTTTGGCAGAAACCCAAGATCATTTTTAAATGACTTATCATCGCCATCCTCATTATCATCTTGTAATCCACCAAGGTGATTTCTGAAAAACTCAAGGATGAAACAAGCATCCCTCACCAGCATCCAAAGCAGAACCTCATCCTCGAATGGTGTTCCTTATCATAGTACCGCTTTATGTCCTCTTCCCTACTTTTAATTTTTTCAATCGCTTCCTCGAATCTGTAGTCAGAATTATCATTTGCGCTTTGAATTCTTACAAGCTCTCTACGTGCTGCATCACCTTTGAATGTTTCCATTCCATGGACCTCTTCTCTTCCAAAATGGTAAGGGCTGATGGAAACAATTTGAGGCACATACACATCTTTATATTCCTTCAACAAGGCTGTTGATGCACTGAAAATGCAAGGTGGTGCCTGATAGGACTTATTCTTAAGTTTGATATCCCTTTTGGCTTCATCCAACCATCGTATGTGATCAAAATTTGACATACTTAACAGACTGAGCTTATCTCACTGAAGACAGATAAATTTTACTCAGAAATATAACTACATGAGAGATTAAATTTCCCTCAAAACTGTTCGACCTAATTTTGTTGAAGGCATTATTTTTTGAAAGCTTACAACACCTAATTCTCTGACATGTTGATAAAACACAGCCTACGCCATTTGAGAAAGAAATTTTGTGCCATACGTCACTCATTTATGAGTGATAATTCCTCTTATCGCTTATATATATGATGTACGGTACAAGATAATAAATATGAGAGAGTTAGGTATGACTAAATGAGACAGTTTATAAAAATGTTAAGTATGATCAAATGAATATAAGATGGTTGATTCAGAAAATTAGTTTCATGTTTTTGTTTGCTACGTACAAATAATACTTCCATCATATTCACGTGTGCAAGTATATTACTAGCAATGACACCTTGGTGTGTAATTGGTACGCCGAAGAGTCGAGTTGTGGAACCAGAAATTTTATTGTAGTAATGAAAAGTAGATAAGAGGCATGAAAGAGAGAAACAAATAGATGATTCAATTACTTGTGAAGTAGGAGAAGACAAATGAGCTCCTACTTAATTAACATCTAGTTTGATGGTCCCACAACTCATCTCCATTCATGCATGAATTGATATTGTATTACCTTACGAAGAAGTAGCCTAGTTGGAAAGTTACGGCTTTCTTTACTCTCCATACTTATATGTTGGCTTGTCTCCTTACATAACATTACCCAAATTTGTTGCAATAAGTATATATGGCATAAATATTAAGATCATTTCTGAATTATATGCTGATTTTTAGTACTTGTTCCAAAAATTTCACTTCAATGGTAAAATATTTACTTCATTGCTCCCAATTAGAAAGTTGAAGATGTCAGATGTAGAGCTTGGGATCTAACATTAATAAAAACACACATTCCCATCTGTAATCAGAAAATCAAATCATACCTAATGCCTACCAATTTACATTATATGTTACTGAATTTCAACACTATCATTAGACATATTTTATGTGTTGTTCTCAAAAAAGAATTTACCAAAACTCATAGAGCCAGGAAAAGCTAAATAGTGCTAAGTTGTGTCCTTGAACAAAATTACGTCTGTCTAATAATGCTATTTGTTATGTTCTCAATTAGAAATGTGAGGATCAATTTAGAGAATACGATCCTTGGTGTGGATATAGTGATCCACACATCATTGTATAGATAATGAAAGAATTTTTTGTTGGGATCATATTTTTTAGATGTAGATTTTCACATGATAACTCATTCCAAATAACAAATTACAAATATTAGAAAAGCAATTCACTCCAAAAACCAATTGATCTAAAGAAATTTAGAGGACTGCACCTTTCGTTGAGTGGAATTCTCCAATTAAATTTGTACAATAAAATAGAAAACCACACAAACCATCGATAAAATACTACAACATGGTAGGATAAATGTATTAAATTTGTACAAGATATAGTTGGCTGTAGACACCAATATGCTAAAATACATCTTACAAAAAAAATAGAAATATTCTTGTGGTTAAGGATTCCTGACATCTAAAAATTGATACATGACCAGTAGGTGCAGGGTGCAAGTTCTATTTGCAAACAGATTTAGTAATGATATACCATAAGCTACCAAACTAAAAGAATAGAGGAACATCTATAGCAGCCCTCATATGATACAAGTGTAAAAATATTAAATATAGGAACATCTCTAGCAGGTCTCATATTTTGTTGGGGAGAGGTTAAATGTAATTGCTTGTGACGAACTTGCAACCAAAAGGTCTGTATTTGATATCTAGTTTATGTCCAAAATTCATTCCTTGGAAATGTAGTAATGCAGTCTATAAATAATGAAGCATAGTTAAATAGCTAAAATATATGAAGTAATAAGAACAACAAGATTCCAACAATGATTAGTTTCAATATGAGTTAATAAGAACAACAAGATACCAACAATGACGAAAATCAGGTGATAGTTGTAGCCAACATTACACAAATAGCATCTGGTAACAGATTATAATCACTAATAGTTGTAGCCAAAATTATAGCATTTAGAGAAAAAATAAGAAAAGAGCAGGTGACAGTTGCAGCCAACATTACAATAAATAGCATCTAGAAAGACATTATAATCACTGATAGTTGTAGGCAATATTACAATAATAACACATGTAGATTCAACCATTGAACTTCATCTTCTACTTAGAAAACAACAGGTGAAAAACACATTGTAGTCATGCTCGTATCTTTATAAATTTTTTGAGTACGATTCCTTAATTTTCATGCTTGTATTGTACAATGGATTAAATAGTTTGATCACACTCTCAAACAAATCTAGAGCTATGAAATCAGATTCAAAAACACAGTAAATTGCTGCCTAGCAAACAAATCTCATTTGGTTAAGAAGCTTTCTTTATTCAAAAAAAGAATTTTCATAGAAAGAAATCTATTGAGCACAGGATCTAAAAAGTCATCATTGTGAACAATAGAAAGCTGCAAGTAGCTTAAGGGGCTATCTGTGAGGGTTAACACAATTCTAGAAAAAATGACTTGTCTACATGCTTCATCTGGATAGAGATGCAAAAGAAAAAAATACGAGAAAGGGCACAAATCTAGAAATTCCATTGCGTAAAAATAAATTGCAAGTGTGTTTTGATTTGTTTTATACAAAGACATGCCTCATTTTTTAATAAGCTTACTCTTGATGGAAATTCCACACTCTTAAATGATAGAAAGTAAGAAAATGTATATTCCTCAATTTTTTAAATAAGCTTTAATTCTGTTTTCCAATAATACTCTTTTAAGAATATTTGTGTGTGTGGAGTGGATTGTTCTATGAAGGTGAGTAAAATGCTTGAGAAATAGTAAATTGTAAAGGAGGTTAGATGACATAGGTAGAGTAGCTAACCTATAGGAATATGCAATGGCATTGTGTGTTCAAGGGTTTTCATTGGATAGCATGAGTAAGTGATCCTGCTCTTGTTTACGACAAGCAACACAAGAGCTTTGGTTCATGTGTGCATAGCTTTGAAAGGAGAAGGATGGATTGATTCTTGGCCCTGCTAGTGAACGGACTCTAGAAATAGTTGTGAATGTAAGCCCTTGCCGGTCAATGTTACCGATGTTGATAGTTTCCTTTTCAAGTGTAAGCCCTTGTGATTTGTGTATTGTCAAGGCCCAAGCCATTCTTAGGGGAATTTGATGATGGAGACCACGGCTCACAAGGGCAATAGTGACATTTTTTGGGTTATTGAGATCCCAAGTAGGGCCTATATATTTTTTTAATTGAACAACAACAAACAACGGAAGTTTCTCTGCAAGGCCTATATCTTGGACTTGTGCAAGTGTACCATTGGCAAGGCCTGTTTCCACCCATAAATTTGAACAAAGCATTACCTTTTGATGAACACATAAAAGGACCTTAGATTGTAGTTGTTCTTTGTCTGGATTGGAGAATGGTGAATCCCGAAGTTGCTCTGCAGTTGACAAGGCAATTGGTGTTGCCAAAGATAATAACATTCACAAGTTATGTTGTGAGACGATTTCATTGGTTGCGAAAAGATATATTGAGGACAGGAACTCAGCTTGATCTGCACAAGGTAAATATGTGGTGGATTGCAACATAAGAACCTACCAATCTTCGACTGTAGGTACTGCATTTCACAAATTTGAGAGGATGGTACAGAAGATAATTTGTGATGGCTCCTCTCCATTTTACCGAAATATATTGGTTAGTGTTACTACTATTGTGAAGCTCCACCATAGAGCACCCCCATATGAGGAAGAGGCATACGTAGGAATGTCCTTGACTAGTGGTAGTTTCCCAAGGTCACCGAAGAGCATGATTGAGCACCCTCCAAATGGGAATTGGTTGTGGTTGGGGAATGCTTCACGTAGCCTCCTATGAATATTTTGAAGTAATTTGGGACCAATGAAGCTCATTTCATCTATTAATATGTAGTGAATGAAGTACATTTTTTCCTAGAAGGCTGCTAGTGTTTGGCCTTGTATGGGGGCAATATCTTTGATAGGTATACGTAGGGATGAGTGGATTGTTGATGCTTGGATGTCAAATGTTGCTACACCTATAGGTGAGCTGGAAGTAGTAATGGTGATGCAAAATTTTGGGATGAATTGTTGATGGCAGATTGGATGGCTTTTATTAGGTGTGATTTTCCAATTCCAGCAGTTCCTTGAACAATCATTTGTAAAGGAGTTTGCAAAGTACAAGTATTTAGATGAGAGAAAACTATATCAAATTCTTTTTTTTGTTTGAAAAAGAGCTCAAGTTGGGTAGGGCTGGTGGGAAGATGGGGGAGTACAAATGTTTGGCGATTGGATTCTATGTTGGTAGTAGCATAGACTTGTTGTTGGGGACTTAGTTGGCAGGAGCCCCAATCATGGTGCAAGTCAATGTCACGACGACCAAGCATATCTAGTTCATCAAATTGAAAAGGAACACTTGGGTATAGGCTTGATAATACTTACCACTCAGATGGGTTGTTCTCGCACACTATATCTTTTGGAATGGAAGAGGAGCTAGATTATGTATCTTCAAAAGGCTCTTATGGTGTACGAAGCACATGCCAAGGATGGTAACTGTTTGCAAAACTCTCCCACTATTGTATAATATGACTATTGGGCATTGCGAACTCATTTTGAATGTAGCTTGTGGAATGGTTTGTACAATAATAGTTCACTCTAGCAAAATGCTTCAAAGGAAATGTCGTCTCTTGCAGGGATGGAGATGAAGCGTGGTGAGACACGAACAATGGATTTAACGGGGTGCTCTTTCCATTGGCTTTTCTTTCGAGATGCCTTGTAGGTCCACTTTTGGGTGTCCTCAATAAGTGACATAGCCTCTAAATAAACTGGACAAATCATGTAAGCATCAATGTTACTTGGGTAGGTGGTGGATGATTCAGATGAGAGCCATACTCATTGAAAACTCTTTTGGTTCACATTTAAAGAGACAAAAGTACTACTACACAAGGAGAGTGGAAGTTTAAGCAAGAGGTGGAAATTTTCTTGGGCTCCAATATCATGGTCAACTAGAATGCTAGCAAGCATTTTTTTGAAAGTTGTTGGTGCAGGCTTGTTAGACTCTATATTGGTTGAAATACAAGAAAGAATAGTGTGGTATGTTTCTCACTTGTTCTTTGATTTTGTTGCATACTTAGCAATATACTTGAGGACTACATGGATGGAGACAATAGGTTGGCAATTAATATTAGCTCTCCAAATAGAGAGGATAGATGGGTTGTGTTGATTTAAGTGTTCGTCATTTCAAGCAGTGGTAAATTTAGATAGGCCAAAGTCATCAATGGCAAGGGTGGAAATTTCTTGCATGGGCCAAGGTGCTTTATAACGACATTGTAGGGATTGGCCATTTCTCCTAAGGCATGCTTGTAAGGTACACTTTGTATGGTGTTGAACACAATTGAAAAGTTTAGTGTAGTCAATGATAGGGTTAGATTGCATGATCATTGAGTTGTCCTTTAAACAAGGGTCATCAACAAGAGATCAATGAATTGCTTGGTTCCTTGATAGTAGTGATTGAGGGTTCCATGCACAAACATGTCTGTCAATGTAGGTAAGGGAATTTTGGACTACTTCAAGGTTGTTCTATTGTAGTTTCCCAACATCAGGTGTTGCTTGTAGCCAAAGGAAACCATGGATATGTGTGGAGCCTCTGTATTTCCATTTGTACCTGATGCTTTGTGTAGGTTAGAAGGTATTCAAACTATAGAAAATGTAAGCTTGTGAGGGAAGCGATAGTATACCTGTACCAGTAGTCAGTTGCACCAAGTAGCTTTTCCAAAACCTCTTCACAAAATGCAGTAAATTTGAGATGCATATAATGGGAAACAATGTATGGATTTTGAACAATGTCTTGTATCCTCCATTTATAAGCGGCTTGCAAATCTAAAGGTGCAGATGATGGCATAATACTATGTAGGTCTGGCCATTTTGTATCAACTGCACTGAGTGTAAAGAAAAGCGTTGGGAAACCAAATTGGATAACCATATCAGTGAGCTACCCTTTGCAACGGTTTCAAAAAGGTCATGTTCCATGAATTGACAATCCAAAGCGCGTAAGTTGTTCAACAATTTTGTCATTTGGTAGGTCATTTAAATTTTGGCGAAGATCAAAGATTGTTGCCAGAAAGCATGTATCAATGTGCTTATGGACGAACACTGATGTTGTTGACTAGCTGAGATGTCACATGATAATATTTAGAATGAAGTACCTGAAGCAAGGGTGTTGGCCAAACTGATTGTCAAAGTCCCTGAGCATGTGGAGAGCATATTCATGTAACTTAACTTCTTGAATACGTTGTTGCTTGAAAATGGTGATGCCTTTTGGAAAAAAAGTTGGGAAATCCATAACAAACAATCCTTCAGTGGTGTACTGATTGATGAGAGATGGTGAAATGGGTGGCCAATCCAGAGATAAAGTTGGCTGGCCTTGACCTAATTGCAATATAGAACGCAATTCTTCAGCTTCTCTATGTGTTGGGGGAAGGTTAGCTACAAAGGAAGTAGAGGGTTGAATGTCTTCTTCAGTAGGGTTGATGGTTGTAGTATCGGTAAGGTTAGAGCTCGTAGGTGTGGTGTTAGTAATTGTGGTAGTTGTAGATAGGAGGTCAGAAATGTTAGTGGGAGCACTTGGTAGATATGCTAATGCAGCCTCATCTAACTGCACATTTCTGTAGTATGGGTCATGTGAGGTTTTATAATGTAGAGCCTCATAGACGCGATCTCTACTCACATAGAAGCTATAGTCTTGTTGGAAAATGTTTTTTATATTAACCAATAAGATGTCTAATTCATCTATACATCTAGGTAAGTGGGTAGCAATCATAGAGATATCTTGAGGAAAGGTAATAGTGTTCCTAGTATATTTTAATTGCCCTCCTTTTGCATAGGTGACTTGAAGGATTGGGCTGATCCTAGTTATTGGCATCTCCTTGACTTGAGTTAGTCTTTGTAAACATGGAGGTTGCTCACCAAGATCCATGTTATTCCATTTCGAGAATCGATTGCCATTTTTTCAGCTGCACATTTGTTGCAAGTAGGTAGTCCAAGTACTAGTTTTGTCTTAATACTTGGATATTTTTCCATGCAAACTATACAAGTTGATAGGATTGAAAGTCTGTCAAGCGTAGAATGGAACAAATTTCTATCAGAAAGGAAGGTTTGACCAAAGTTTGGAGTTGGATCAAGAGGGGAGGGTGTAGTGGAGGATGGGCATATGGAAGTGGAAGTGCCATCAGCCATGCTTTTGTCTCCGCTCATCTTCTATTATTGTCAAGATGAAGTTGGGAGGGTGTAGTGAAGGATGGGAGGGTGGAAGTGGAGGCGGAATCAACCATTATTTGTTTCCTTTGTCGTCCTCTTGTATTGATGATGTCTTTCTTCACATGGTAGCGGGCGCGTTCTTGTTGGTTACAACGTGCTCTTTTTTGTTGCAATCTTGAGTTTTCCAGATCCATTCAAAATTTGTTGTAAGTTTACATAGAAGGCTGGAAATTAGAAGTAACTTTTGTAATTGGTAAGACTAAAATATTGAAGGCTAAAGATATCTGGATGTATGCAATAATGTTGATTTTGGAAGAAAACCATTGGTAGGCGTAAACATCAGTTGGAAGAAAACCATTTTTGATCTTACGAAACAACAATATATACGAATAAATAAATATTTGTTTTTTTGTTCAATATTAAATGTTTTGAAACTTGAAAGGGATAAAAACGTGAACATATTAAATGCAATTGGAATTACACTAACCATTAAAAGGTGATGGCATATGTAATCTGATAGTTTGCAATTGTAGTTTGGAAAAGCTTACAAAATAGTTGTATCTCGAAATTTAGCATGAAACATGTATATATGGAAAGATGTATATATGTCTTTCAAATTTAACAATGCAAAAAAGTAAAAAAAAATGATTGTTTGTTGTGGTTACAAAAAGTGGACAATTGTACGTGATGCAACAAGCATGCTTTAAAAGAGTACAATAGAAAAGATGAGCTCGCTTAATAGTTGTAATAACAATGCTTTGAGATTCATGACCACTGAAAGTATTTGATTGGATGGTCAGTGCTAGTAGGAACTCGTTGTTGATGATGGTTTGCAAAATCTAGCTAGCACTATTAGGTTCTACTAGTAGGAGTTGCAAATCTTCTGTGCAAACTCCAAACAATGTTGTTGCTAGTTCTTCAAAAGTGGTGACATCAAGAAGATGACCTGTCTCATCTTGCAATGTCTCATCCTAAGCAACATTGTACCTAATGTTTCCAAGAGAGGGAATTGTAAGAAAAAGAAAATCACACAATGAAGTATGAGTGGTGATGTATGCCCCCACTTTAAAGTAGTTGCAAACACCATTAATATGAGCAATTGCTTTAAAGTAGAAGAAGAAGACATGATAGATTACCTAGAAAGCCTATGCCAAGTCATATGTTTTCAATAAGCTACATAATGAAAAGGTAGTATATCACATGAGAGCCAACTTAAGGCACATCTTCCATGTCCCAAGCTTGCTCTTATATGTTCATGAAAGGTTATCAACTATCAAAAGGAGGAAACTACAAGTGACATACAAGTTCAAGGCTACTTAACCCCTTTCCCCCACTGAGTGCAGGAAAAGGGTGAGCTGAATTGATGGATGAAATGCAGGCGAGAGTGAAAATCAATATCAATTAGGGGAATGAGGTACCCCCAAATAAGGAAGAACACCAAACTCATTAAGATGTTGGATTTTATGACTCAGCCTTATATTCATTAGTGGAATGACAATGAACTCTATGATATGCATAGAATGAAGTCTTGCAATAGAATTTATTTTGAGTTCTTGGAGGAAGGATTATCAAGTGATCTTGGAGGAGTTTTGACAAGATAACCTCTTGATCAAGGGGTGAAGTAGTTTTTGTTTTTGGTTGCAAACAAATGTCTTGTTTAGTATAGGATGGTATACCTATGCAAGTTTCTTTATATTCCAATATTTTTTTCTCACTCTTACAGGAGGATGGAAAATCTATCGAATGTAAATATTCAGTGTTATGCAAGATGACATTGATGTGAAGTGAAGAGTTTTTTGTATGTTTTGGTTTAGGAGAAAGATTAGGACCAGTAGTGTCGATCAGCTCAGGATGTACTACTATTAAGGATGGTTTAGAAGGATTTTTTGTGATAGTATTGATGTTGAGGGAAGGCTTGTTTATCTTGATAAAAGGACAATAACCAAGACCATGAGTTGCTTGTTGTGGGATAGGATCGATAGGGTTGTGGATACCTTGTTCATTAGCACCACATCCTTTTCCACTATATCCAATTTGTTTCATAAGCTCATACCCTTTTCCATAAATATTTTTCATTTCTTTTGGATTTGGTAGTGGTTGGTGATAATCATCGTCAAAGGTGGTTGTGTAGTGTACCAGTGTACTTTCCACTAGGGCATACAAAAAAAAAAAATTTGAATTTTGATCGGGGTAAGTTTATTCTTTGAACCAACGCAACAAGTAAATTGCTTCAAAGAGGGGAAAAATGTAGACACGTCAAATTGACATCATGCATATTTAACTAATCATATTCGATCGTCAATTAAATAAACCAAGTTTAATTGATTGATCTCTAAGGATCGTCCATCTAAAATTAAATAAATTAACTTTATTTAATTTGATCCTATCACTATCCCCCTTAGCTAAATAAATCAAATATTTATTTAACTAAATCTTTACCACCTTTCATCTCCCTTTGATTTCATTTAAATCCCTAAATCTAAGTCAAATGGGTCAAAAACATCTAACATCATCTTAATTAATCTAATCCATGATTAAATGATAATCCTAATCACTTGTATTATCTAGATTTTGCCACTTGCACATGAAATTGCATTTAATTGATTTATCAAAATCTTTATTTACTCTCAACTTAGCATAAAGGGAGAATATTCTCCAAGTTTGAATATGCCCCCAATTTGGCATGTACATCCAACAAAGCAATTAATAAGCTCTTGCATGTCCCTTGCACAAGTCAAACTCAGCATTTACTCTCAAATTCAAATTTGAAATCTCCCTCTCTTTGGTACATTGACCAAAATGTGCTCACTCCTCAACCACTCACAAGTTGATAAGTGGCCTCATCTCATTGGTCCAATATTTCTCCCACATTCATCCATTTGGCTATTTCTCTCATCAAAATAATTTATAAATGAAAGCTTCATCTTTTATCAAATCCTACACAATTTGATCCACAAATCCTATGCAAAGCCACTCTCTTCATTTGAGAACTGATTTTTCCCATCTTATCATTATCATTGGCATTATCAAGACTTGGGAAAGAGCTATTTTTCACAATAGCACCAATCCAATATGAGATAGATATGTTTCATGTTTTTCTATAGATGCTTTAGTTAACTTTTTATTGTATTGCATTTTAAAAGCATGTTAGATTATCTCATATGGATGTTAAAATCTTTCTTTGTTTCAACAACTAACCATGCTAATGTGTGTGTTAGATTTTAAGCCATGTGCAGATTTTGATGTCCACATTATGGCACTAGAGGGAGGGTGGTGCAGGAGCACCTTAAGGTCTTTTGGAAGACCTTAGTTATTTTTGGCTTGTAGGTGGTTCTAGCCAACCACCAAGGGAATAAGGACTATGTTATAAAGTCCCAAGTATGTTTTTGAGAGTGTGTTAGGGTAGGTTTGGCTTGGAGTCTTGAACTTTATGAGTTCCTAGACAAATTTTAGCAATTTGACGTAAAAGTTGAAAAATAACATTAGTTTTGTTCTAAGTCCGACCCAAGCATCCTATCACATGGGAGAAAGTTATATAAGGTCATCCAAACCCTAATACCTCAGTTGGAAGTTCATTTTCATGAATTGAGACTTGGAGAGCATATTGTGTGATTGGAATTTAGCAACTTTTGAGTGAATATTTGCATTTGATCCTTCATCCAATCAATGATGGATTGAAAGGTCTTGTCTGATTGTTTGAGGCTTTCCTTTGTGTCAATTATTTACCGTGTGAGGCATTATATTAGCCATTTAGTTCAATTTTTTTCTATTTTACAGGTTTTTGGAGTTTTGGCCTTACAGCCGGTTTAGGCCAGTTTTTGGAAATCATGATCCCCACTTGAATTCCCATGGAAATGGTACCATGAAAACTTGGAATCAAGTAGGGGACTTTTTTTATAGTGTAAATAGTGTGTGTGGAGTCTTGGTTTGCAGGGGAAGATTTGAATTCATCAAACACTAGGCGAGTGCAAGTGCATTCTAGCTAGTGGCTTGGAGAGGACAGCAGTAAAGAAAGCTGATAAATGGATTGGTTTGTTCAAATAAAGATTAGGAAAGTGTGGGAACATGTATTCTAGACATGTGTGTGCAAGGAGGAGTGTTGAGGAGGTCGTTGAGGCCCTCAAAGTCAGAAAAAGGAGCCAAAACCCTAGAAACCCTTGAAAATAGGGGGTATGAGGACAATCCTATGTATGGACACTTGAAGAACCTTAAACCTAGTAAATATTGAATCCTAGGGTACTACTAGAAGGAATATCAAAAAATATTTGTGGGTTGCTAAGGCCGTTTTTGAGAAAAGCCAAGAAAACGGGTTCTAGGAGGCCTAAAAGGGGCAAAAAGGCTACAAGGTCTAGAAACTAGAAAATCTTGAAAATGAAGGGAAAAAGGTGAAAGTATCCAATGAAGTAAATTAGGGAGGAGTAAAAACACCTAAAGAAAAACAAGACCCCCTTACCTTAGCCTTGGAATGGTTAGGACGCATTTGGGTCAGTGTGGAGCTCATGGAAGCCTAGTGGCGAATTGAGAGTGTTGGTGAAGATTTTGAAATTGGTGGAGAGACCTATAAGGCATTAGGGGTTTAGGAGAAATCCCTGAGTAGGGTAGAGTGGAATACCATAAGAGGACCAAACAATAGGTCTTGGGAAGAGCAAGAGTGCTCTTGAGGTATAGGGCTCCCTATCAAATTGGTATCAGAGCCAATAAAGGCTTGGGAATTGAAACTAGTAAATGTCAGAGAGAAGTGAATCCATAGGAGAGAATACCATGGTGACCAATGCAGAGCTAGATAGAGACTTGACAGAACAGCAAGAGAAGAATAGGCTTCTTGAAGAGGCTATGGAAGAGATGAAGCAAAAATTGGAAGAAGTTGTTGAAACGGCAAGCAAGATGAAAGTGTAGTTGTCAAAGGACAAAGACACGGGTAAATACCAAGAGGAGGAGGACATAGAACCAGAACCTGACCCTCCATTAGCAGAGGAACCCTTCCTCAAAGCATTGAAGGCATTGAGTGGCAAGGCACTTGAAGGTATCCCTGTGTTCACAGGAAGAATGGATGGAGAGTTGGTTATGGAATGGATAGAGGGAATGGAGAATCACTTTGAATGTGATGGAGTTATAGAAGCACAAAAGGTGAAGATAGCCAAATCAAGGTTAATAGGACAAGCATTAACTTGGTGGAAGTTTCTACAAGAAGAAAGAGAGAAGGAAGGCAAGAAACCCATAGGAAGTTGGAAGACAATGGTGGCTAAAGTGAAGGAGAAATATCTACCTGAGGACTATGACATTCAATTGCACAAGAAGAGGAAAAATCTCAGACAAAGAGACCTAGATGTAGCTGCATATACAGAGGAGTTTCAAAAACTAAGCCTTAGATCTAGAGTGCAAGAAGCTGAAAGCATTAAGGTGGCTAGGTATCTAAACGGTCTTAGATGGAGCATCCAAGAGGAGTTGAGTCTTTTCACACTTACTACCCTCCATATCTGCTATCAAATGGCTATTAAGGTGGAAGAGAAACTGAAAAAGAAACAAGATTCCAATACTAGAGGTAAAGGAAGAGGTAGAGACTCTAGAGGTGGACATAGAGGAGGTTTTGGTGGAAGAAGCCATGAGAACAAAGGTCAAGGGGATTCCAAGGTTGGAGAACAATCCCATGAGACAAATAGTAGAGAGGGTTACAAAGGTATAAGCTCAAACAATGGAGGAAGAGGCAGATCAGGAGGCTTTGGGAGAAGCTCTCATTTTGCTTCCATGAAATGCTACAATTGTGGACAGTTGGGTCATCCATCTTATAGGTGTCCTGACAAGCCAACATCTTCACAAAGTGAGAGGAAGATCAACTATGTTCAAGAAGAGGACTGCTTCAAACAATCAGAGGTGAGTCTAGATTCAGAGAAAGGTGAGAATCTCATGTTAAGGAGAATTTTGATCAAAGCACCTACCGAGGAAGAACACAAACAAAGGAGAGCTCTTTTTAGAGTCAAGTGCAAGATACTAGGAAAGGTTTGCAAGGTCATCATTGATTCAGGGTCTACTGATAATGTCATCTCAGAGGAGGTAGTACAAAAGTTGAAACTCACCAAGATACCCCATGTGTGCCCTTACAAGGTTACATGGTTGAACAAGGGGTAGAATATACTAGTCAATGAACAAGTGTGGGTTAAGTTTACTATAGGAAAGTATCATGATAGGATACTATGTGATGTGTTACCAATGGATTCACGCCATCTGCTGCTTGGAAGACCATGGCAATATGACAAGGAGGCAGTGCATCATGGCAAGGAGAATAAGTATTCATTCAAGAAGGATGGAGTGACTTACAAAATACAGTCTTTGTTAGAAGAAAATACAGTGGAAAAGGCAGAAATCAGTGTCCTTTTGTTGAGTGGAAAGGAATTTCTAAAAGACATCAGGGAGGAAGAAGGAGTTTTCTATGCAATCATGTTGAAGCCAAAGGAAGAGGAGTTACCTAATCAGCTACCTATGACAGCAGAAGTGAAGCGACTATTGGATCAGTTCAAGGACATTATTTGAGAAGGTACACCAACTACACTACCACCTAAGAGAGCAATCAGTCATCAAATAGACTTTATACCAGGAGCAACACTACCTAACAAGGCTACATTCAAGATGACACCGGAGCAGAACAAAGAGATAGCAAGGAAAGTTCAAAACTTTTGGACCAAGGGCTGATCAGAAAGAGCATAAGTCCATGTGTTGTTCTAGTTGTGTTGGCACCTAAGAAGGGAGATAAGTGGAGGATGTGTACTGATTCTAGGGCCATAAATAGGATAACCATTAGATATAGGTTTCCTATTCCTAGGATAGAAGATCTAATGGACTGTTTAGGAGGTACTAAGTTCTATTCCAAAATTGATTTGAAAAGTGGCTATTATCAGATTAGGATGAAGGAGGGAGATGAATGGAAGTCAGCATTCAAAACCACAAAAGGGTTATATGAATGGTTTGTGATGCCATTTGGGCTTACAAATGCACCTAGCACTTTTATAAGGGTGATGAATGAGGTCCTGAAGGAATTTATAGGAGTCTTTGTGGTTGTCTACATAGATGATATCCTCATCTTTAGCAAAACAAAAGAAGAACATATGAAGCACCTAGAACTTGTGTTGAAGAAACTTCAAGAGGAGAAGCTCACCATCAATCTTGAGAAGAGTGAGTTCATGAAGCAAGAGTTAGTCTACCTAGGATTTGTGGTATCTCAAGGGAACTTGAAGATGGATAAAAGCAAGGTTGATGCCATTCTTAGTTGGCCTACTCCAAAAATAGGGACAGAAGTTAGGAGTTTCCATGGATTAGCTCAGTTCTATAGGAAGTTTGTGAGAAGGTTTAGTGAAATTTGTGCACCGGTTCTTGACACCATCAAAGGAGGACTGAAAAAAAAGTTTGTGTGGACCAAAGAAGCCAATGAAGGATTTGAAAGGTTGAAGAGGGAGATAGCTACCCAACCTATCTTAGTTTTACCAAGTTTTTACAAGCCATTCATAGTGGAATGTGATGCAAGTAACATAGCAGTTGGGGCTGTTCTAAGCCAAGAAGGCAGGCCAATGGCATTCTTTAGTGAAAGGTTGAATGAAGTAAAGTCTAGGTACTCATCCTATGACTTAGAGCTATATGCTTTGGTGCAGGCTCTTAAGAAGTGGAGGCACTACCTATTGACAAAGGAATTTGTGGTATACATTGACAATCAGGCCTTAAGCTACATAAATACTCAAGAGAAGCTCAGTTTGAGGCACATCAAGTGGATGGAGTTTTTTTAGTCATACACCTTTACCATCAAGCATAAGAAGGGGGTTAACAACAAGTTTGTTGATGCTCTTAGTAGGAGGTTGCTTACTATCCAAGAGATACAGCTACAAAGCACAAGGGTTGAAGGATTCAAAGATCTATATGAAGGAGATTCTGATTTCTCATAAATATACAGGGTATGTACTGATTTTCAGAACCATTTTCACAGTGAATATGCTGATTACACCTTGCAAAATGGCTTATTATTTAGGGGAAAGCAATTGTGTGTTCCTAGAGGTTCTATGAGGGAGAATATGATCCAAGAAAAGCATAATGGTAGTTTGAGTGGTCACTTTGGTTTGAACAAGACACTAGACTTAGTGGAGAGGTTCTATTGGTGGCCTAAGATGCAAAGAGATGTAAGAAGATATGTTGAACAACGTGGAGTATGTCAAAAGGAAAAGGGAACATCAAGCAATGCAGGTCTTTACCAGCCATTACCCATTCCAAATAGACCATGGGAATGCATAAGCATGGACTTCATAGTAGGTCTACCTAGGACACCAACTGGTTTGGACAGTGTGTTTGTTGTAGTGGATAGATTCAACAAGATGAGCCATTTCATACCATGCAAGACAACACATGATGCAAGTCAGATTGCACACCTATTCTTCAAGGAAGTAGTGAGGATACATGGGTTGCCAAGGAGCATAGTTGCAGACAGAGATGTGAAGTTTATGGGGCATTTTTGGAAAACTCTTTGGAAGAGGCTAGGAACCAACTTGTCCCATAGCTCAGCATATCATCCACAAACGGATGGACAGATAGAGGTGATCAATAGGGTACTTGGAAACTTGTTGAGATGCTTAACTAAGGAGTATGGACAAGGATGGGAGCAAGTGATTCCACAAGAAAAAATTTCTTACAATGATAGCACAAATAGGACTACGGGTAAGAGTCCATTTGAGATAGTCTATGGTTTACATCCAAGGGGTGTACTTGAGCTTAGAGATCTAAAAGGATATGAATGGATCAGTGGACATGTTGATGATTTTGCTCAGTCAATGAGAGAGGTTCATGAGCAAGTCAAGAAGACATTGATAGAGGCTAATCAAAAGTTGAAGGCTAAGAGAGATGAAGGGAGAAGAGAATTACGATTTCAGATAGGTGATTTGGTGATGGTATACTTGAACAAGGCAAGGTTACAGAAAGGCATACCAAGCAAGCTGCAGATGAAGAGGATAGGGCCATGTAAAGTGTTGGCTAAGTATGGATCAAATGCTTACAAGGTGGAGTTACCCAAGGAGATGGCTATTTCTCCTATCTTCAATGTGAAAGACTTGGTGAAGTATAAAGGACCAGAAATGGATGAAGAATAGTACAATGATGAGATAAACAAGGATGTGGAAGCACTCAAGGTAACTGATCAAATCATACCACAAGTGGACAGGATTTTAGACTCAAGGGAGAAGAAGACTAGGCACAAGACATACAAGGAGCACCTAGTGAAGTGGAAACATCAACCAGAGTTAGAGGCTACTTGGTTAGCAGAAGGTGACTTTAAGAAGCATGGAATTAGTGAGGAGCTCTTCAAACCAAAGGTTCCTTAACTTATTTGTTGTAGGGGGAGAATGGTGCAGGAGCACCTTAAGGTATTTTGGAAGATCTTAGTGATTTTGGCTTGTAGGTGGTTCTAGCCAACCACCAAGGGAATAAGTACTATGTTATAAAGTCCCAAGTGTGTTTTTGAGAGTGTGTTAGGGTAGGTTTGGCTTGGATTCTTGAACTTTATGAGTTCCTAGACAAATCTTGGCAATTTGGCCTAAAAGTTGAAATATAGCATTAATGTTGTTCTAAGTCCGACCCAAGGGTCCTATCACATGGTAGAAAGGTATATAAGGTCATCCAAACCCTAGTACCTGGGTTGGAAGTTCATTTTCATGGAGAGCATATCGTGTGATTGGAATTCAGCAACTTTTGAGTGAATATTTGCATTTGAGCCTTCATCCAGTCAATGATGGATTGAAAGGTCTTGTATGATGGTTTGAGGATTTCCTTTGAGTCAATTATTTACTATTTGAGGCATTAGATTAGCCATTTAGTTCAATTGTTTTCTATTTTGCAAGTTTTTGGAGTTTTGGCCTTACAGCCGGTTTAGGCCAGTTTTTGGAAATCATGATCCCCACTTGAATTCCCATGGAAAGGCTACCATGGCCACTTGGAATCAAGTAGGGGACTGTTTTTACAGTTTAAATAGTGTGTGTGGAGTCTTGGTTTGCAGGGGAGGAGTTGAATTCATCAAACACTAGGTGAGTGCAAGTGCATTCTAGCTAGTGGCTTGGAGAGGACAGCAGTAAAGAAAGCTGATAAATGGATTGGTTTGTTCCAATAAAGAGTAGGAGAGTGTGGGAACATGTAGTCCAGACATGTATGTGCAAGGAGGAGTGTTGAGGAGGTCGTTGAGGCCCTCAAAGTCAGAAAAAGGAGCCAAAACCCTAGAAACCCTTGAAAATAGGGGGTATGAGGACAATCCTATGTACAAACACTTGCAGAACCTTACACCTAGTAAATCTTGAAGCCTAGGGTACTACTAGAAGGAATATCAAAAAATATTTGTGGGTTGTTAAGGCCGTTTTTGAGAAAATCCAAGAAAATGGGTTCTAGGAGGCCTAAAAGGGGCAAAAAGGCTACAAGGCCTAGAAACTAGAAAATCTTGAAAACGAAGGGAAAAAGGTGAAAGTATCCAATGAAATGGATCAGTGAGGAGTCAAAAAACCTAAAGAACAACAAGAACCCCTTACCTTATCCCTGGAATGGTTAGGACACATTTGGGTCAGTGTGGAGCTCATGGAAGCCTAGTGGTGAATTGAGAGTGTTGGTGAAGATTTTGAAATTGGTGGAGAGACCTATAATGCGTTAGGGGTTTAGGAGAAATCTGTGAGTAGGGTAGAGTGGAATACCCTAATAGGACCAAAGAATAGGTCTTGGGAAGAGAAAGAATGCTCTTGAGGTATAGGGCTCCCCATCAGAGGGCAGTAAAATCTGAAGGTAGTCATTGGGAAGCATGGATGGTATTATTGTTATTCCTAGCATTTGATCACTCAAGTATAGAAGGTTTTATAGGGTCTACCAAGAAAGAGCCAATGTCATCCATATTTTTGAATATATTCCTGTTGTCCTTCATTGTTTAGTTATCCTTCAAAATAGAAATTTATCATCTAACTGTTCCTCTTGCTAGAAATCCCTCTTCAGATTATCATTAATTCATCTATCTTTATGTCTTGGACTGATGTTATCTCTAAGCAAGGGGTGTTCTCATTTTTGGTTCATTTTAATGTCTTCCCTGGTTTAGGACTTCTATCTTCACTAAAGGCTTATCATCCACGTCAAAGGAAGCAATCTTGTTTTAGGAAGATCATTTGCCTCTTGGGGAAGGCAAAGAAATAAATAAAGCAACCCAGTTCAATGTTCTAACTATGAAAAGCATCTGAGTGTGACCCAGATGAATACATTAACACGTTTAAAATGACTAAACACATTTTAACTAATAGATTTCATAGTTGGTAAGGAACGCATTGTAGGTAGTTGTACTACGAGGTTTCCACATCATACTCCTTACCATGAGAAGGAACGTGTTGTAGCTGGTGTCAGGGGGGCCGTGGGCAAGTGGCAGTCCTCCTGTCAAATCATTTGTGTTGTGTCGCGACGAGTAGGTGGAGATTGACATAGGATTTTGTTTAGAAAGAAGGCACGATGTTGGAGACATTTACGAGGCCATAAGAAATCAGTAGGGCAGTTCTTTCTTACCAGACCTTCTAATATCGACTGAGGATTGGAGTTACAAAGTAGGGTCTAAATGTCTTCATATCTGAAATTTGCTCACTATTTTTTTAAAAGGAATTTGGTATATATCGCAGGTTCAACCTTTTTTGTCAAGCTTACCTTTTTTTGTCGAAATGTACCTTAGAACCCATACAACCACTACTGACTATGCTTTATGCCATTAACACTTTTTGTTTCCCATATTCCTCTGTGTATTGATAATGTGGCCAGGCCACTGCCACCTATGGGCATTAGAAACAAAAACAAATATTTGCAGGGTGATGAGGAGTCGCTAAGCTTGACCTTCTAAAGTTGTACCCAATCTTTTCTATAATGCATGTTTACTAAATGCCAGCTACTTTTAGTTTTGTATAAAATGAAGGGTGATTCTGGTCCATCCATCTGCCTTGGGGAGAGTATCCCAATGCCTATTATTATGAATTTGCAAGAGAACATGTAATGGAATGGCATCACGTCCCCAGTACTAGAACTTTCCAAACCCAGGTACCTGCAAGGTCTCATCATTCTCACTTTAATTCTCCAAATAAAACTTGGAAGTAGGGAGAATACCTATGCATCTATAAATAGGTCTGACTTCTCACGTAACATTGTTTTCAGCTTAAGTTTCAGTTCTTCATTCTCTTGTTTTTGTTATTCCTTTGCGGCTTCATTAGCAATCTTGTTTTCAATGCTGCAATACTTGCATCTTGCTATTGTTCTCTCTTAAGCTTTCCAGACCACCTAGATGCATCCAACTGATATGGAGATGGCAAAAAAGGGCAAGATAGGCATGAATCCTTATCAAAAATCTATTCATCTATTTAAGAGCCTATCTACTTTAGCCACGATTTATCAAACAATGTGCAAAACCAAACTATCATGTGAGACATCAATGATGAGATCTTAATGTGTGTAGGGCGCAATTCTAAATAAATGGAAAAGTCATTAAATATCATTGTTGTTCTTTATCAATAGCGTTGTTGTCTCACCAAGATTACTGCTTCTATCATTAATATTGTTGACTTTCTCATTGATATCACTATTTTTTTTCTTTTTTCCTATGATTTCTTTGTTGTTACATGGTAGTGGAGAGACCAAGGACTCAATACCAATGCGTAGCGTGCAACACTTTCTTTACACCAGAGGATAATACAGAGGATTCTTGCTAATAACATCCTTTGTCTATTAAATTTTCTTTTGGGTCAAGGGCTAAAAACTCCATGAAAAGAAAGCATTAAATTTGAAAATGTTGTACACTAACAGAGGGACATGATGAATGGTCTACCTATATTTCCTTCAATGACATGCCTTTAGTCTACCATCCATTGTTTGCTTTATTAAAGTGTGTTGACAATCTAGTCTTTCTATTTGCAGGTCTCATAAAGTTGTCTTCTTGATCAGGACCAGCGCAGTTTGAAAATAAAAAATGAGGAAAGAGAAAGGGCACAGCAAAGGTGTTGGTGATGCTGAGTCGCCTCAACATAGGAAAATGAGAAACCTCCAGATAATGCATCCTTTTATCCTTTTCACACTCTGTGTTTGTAGGTAAATTAAAACCTTTGGTACGCAATGATAACAATGATTGATTGGTAAGCAATTTGAAAAACCTTCATTATCTCAAACCTTCATTCGATTTTAGTGTTTCATTCAGTTGCAATAAAGTCTTAAAAACACATTGCAACTATTGATTGTTGCACCATTAATGACATTGATTGGTGCGCATTAGAAAGTCAAAATATATGGTGCTTCAAAATCTTTGTCTTGAGAAACAAAAAAACAAAAAAAACACTTATGGTCTAAAATGTCCAATCTTATGCGAGCTGACTTTGTATCGGTTGGAGCTTGGGGGGTGTGATTTTGTAGACAAGATGGTTGATGCTTTCTTAATTTGTAAGATGTTTTTGGTAGACTCAAGAGATGGGATGGTTATTATCTTGTTAATGTGATGCTTTAGATGCTAATCAAAACATAGTTGGAGATTGAAATTTATCTTCTTGAAGATCGAGCATTTACTTGTCATAAATCACATACTATCTAATCTGAAATAAATGCACATGGAGAATGTTAGAGGTTGAAAACTGATTAGTTTTTTTATTTATTTCTTCCATATTGATTGTCTATTATATAAGCACCATTCATGTCATTTGAGTGGTTGCAATTTCTCTAAAATTATTTATTTACTAACTGTAACACCAATCGTACTGTCACATGCTTTGAACGTGTCTAATTTATATATATTGACCAAGTTGGATTTATGACTTGAGGAAGTGTGATATCCAAGCAGATTTTATTGTGGACTAGCTCACATAAAAAAAATATCATCAATCGAGCTTTATTGTGGATTGACATTCATTTAAAAGATTATCAACACATGCTTTTAGGAAGAGCTCTTGCATTAAAGGTGAAGGTTGACATTGGAATCAAGCATTGGAGTTGAGCAAAAATAAAAGTGAGATTGGAGTTAAGGAATGGAGCATTGGAAACTTGAAATGCATAAAGCTTTTTTTAATGCTTGGAACTTCTGTCTTATGCTTTAGTTTTCTGTTTTAAATTAACTTGCACCTCTTTTGGGATCTTAAAAGGAACATTTTGATTTTCGTGACAAAGGGGTTTAAAAAGAACTTAGTCAAACTCACTAGTTGTACAATTTTGGATTAACAAATTGAACAAGGCAATCTTCATCTTTCCTTTGGTGCTTAAAATGAATCAAATCATTGCTTTGAAGGATAAAATGAATGTGTGTCTTTATTGTTTTGTAATTATTTACAAAATTAATATCATCAAAAGGTGTGTGCGCTTCTCTCGTGCCTCACGGTGATCTTGAGAATCAAAAGGATTTTGGTGACATTAAGTTGCATAAATAATTTCCCATACACACTTCGATTTGGGTTTAAAATTGAACAAAACACTTTGCGAGTGTTAGTAAACTTATTGCATGTGTTCTCCCTTTGTTTCTAAACGAAGGTTGATCGAACTATGAATAAGTTTATTCAATTTTATCTATCTTAGAGGGCCTGCCTTGGGGAAAAAGTACTCACCCAAGGGAACGACTCAACCAGTAACACTCTAAAGCCAAGAGTATTTCTAGCTGGGATATAAATGTGGGTATTGGAGTAAACACCAGTATCACGCAGTTGATTCTGATGAGATGGATTTGAAAGGGGACTCTCGCCGTATGGGTTAATCTCCATGAATGGAAAGTCCAGAATAAAACCCTTGTTTGTAGTGGCCTATTAACCCATACAATGAGTTTATCGAAGTGGTGCATTGGAACTTAGATCCAAGAAGTTACTTGCCATGTCCGATCTTGGTTAAAATATAGAGGTTAAGACTTCATTCTCAACACACCTTTATATTTTTTTCCTTGGTTGCATGTAAAATCATCTCTTCTACTACGAAGGGCATGAGGCAAGCCCACCAAGAAAAACATACCAATCGAGCTAGGGTGTTATAATGCTTGTGAGTCAGTTTGAAAACATAGTGCTTTGATCGAAAACATTCGAAAACCAACATTCAACGAATCATCAAAATTGCAAACCCTTTAGGAGAGGCAAATATCCTTGAAAAAATTCACATGTTATTGCTTGCCCTTGGGATTCGTATCCTTAGAGGCTTATAAACATTTGGATTTCATCTCAATTTGCTCCTACTAAAGTCAACAATATGTAACTTTTTCCTCAAATTTCCTTGGTTTCTGCATAATACACTTTGCGGGATAAGGGGAAAGTTGAGACATTAGACATCTGGATTCAAAATCTAATCAAGAGAGTGTTTTAAAAAGAATCCATTAAGCAAATATTAAATTAGTTAGACCCCACACATGTGCTTGGCATCTTTTGGTCATATGGTTTTCATGCAAACATTTGTCTTTTGATTTTGAATTACCCTTAGAGAAAGGCATGTTCTTCACTATCTTGTTCTAGTAAACAAGTCCTTCTTAGGTTCATTTAGGATCCAATCAAACACTTCATTCATTCAAATATTTATCATCCCATCCCACCAAACAACTTTAGAGCTTACGAAACATCATTCTAGACTTGGGTGAATCATCAAAAAACAAAATCACCTTGTTTAGTTAGGAGTATGGGAATGCATCATTTCATACCTCTAATTAAATCAGCAATCTTTTGAACACATTCATCCTAAAATCACATCCAACATCATAGGGTTTACAAGTTCATTATCCAACTCAAACAATCAAAATCAAACCCTAAGTCTAGCATTGATACGAAGTCCCTAAACATTCAACACTCATATCATTCACCTCTTTTCATCTTTCATCTCATCATTGGTCCTAAACACCTTAGAGGTCACTTGTTCAACAAGGTCAGAACACAAGAGGAACATGGAATATAATCTTGATCCACACATCATGAGTAATCCAAGTCAATTAAGCTATCAAAGCCTTACAACGCCGATTGATTATCAAAACTCACACTTATACAATCCATACATGGGATCATTACCTTCTACAAATTTCAATGGCACAACAAGTGTGAGTATCCCCAAATCAAAGATTGGAACACATTTACCGATGGTAGATCTAAATCCAAACCTACAAGTTTTCCAACCGAATAATCAATGCATGAGCCTTCAAATGAACAACGTCATCCCACCAAGTCCCTACATGCCAAATGAGAATATACCAAATACAAGTTTTTGAAACATGAATCCGGAAAACTTTGGGATAAATATGGTTGAAAATCATACGAATATTGTTCAAAATCCAAACAAGATGTTAACGTCTCCAAGTCAAGGAAATGTGATTCCCAACATCAACAATCTTCTATTTCAACCTATCATGCCAAATCTGAACATCATCCCAAATCAAAACATTGTCCAAAATCAATTTGTCCATGATCCCATTCAAAAACCACAAGTATGCACTCCAAATCTGCTTAAACAAAATCCAAATCAACTTTATCAAGGGAGTCAAGATCGAAATCAAGAACAAATTTGGTGAGATCAAATTTCTACACTTACCAAAATAGTTGAGTCATTGTGCCAAGAGACATCTCCACCACCATTATCCATATCAACATCATTCCTTGGTTTAGGGCTTCCCCCTTTACCTAGCACCAATCACTCCATCCAAATCAATCCACCTAACACCAATCAAGCCATCACATCAAATTCTTTGAATATACCATCGACATCACACCGACAAATGGTATTTAATCAAATGACAACATCAATCCTGACAAATCAAAATGTGGTTTCCCAAGGACCTATCACCTCGGTCATTCTGACCATTCCTATCGCCTCGATCACTCCAACCACCCCTATCACACCCATCATATCTCAAACCCTCATGATCACTCCAAACGTATCTCAATGACTTGTCACTACATCCAACATGATTCCAAATCCACCACCACTACCACCCAAACCAAACGCAGCAAGACAATATAACATTGCGCTAAAAGCTCACCAGGCCTACCAAAAGGCCATCCAACAATATCTATCCATGCAACAAGCAACACAAGCTCAACAAGTGCAACAAGCCTCTCAAGTTTCCCAACAAAAACAAGCGCAAACATGAAAAATGATAACCATTGGCAACAATGATCAAAATCTATCAATTAATGAGCACCTTGAAGTTGTGTCTACTTCATCCAATGATCAAATCAACATAGGTCAAGAGTCACTTTTCCATCATGATCAAAATCCACCAACCAACAATGATCCAATTCAAGAAATGTCAACATCATTTGACCCTATGGTTGAAGACATTAGAAATCCCTCCACCACAATTGTGGAAAACAATGATCAAGATCTCTCCATCAATGAGCACCTTGAAGATGTTTCTACCCCACCTGATGATCAACTCACCATACATCAAGAGCCACTTTTTAGTGATCTATTACAAGGAGTGTTAGGATTATTTGATCCTATTGGCATAATGCATGATCCGTTCACCTATGATCATGTTGAAAATGTCTCTACATCGCCTTATGAGTTAGAGGACATATCTCAAGAATTTATTCCAAAGCATGATCAAAATATTTCACCAAGGTCTAGCAATGGTCCCTTCCAAGACATGTTGACACCCTTTGACCTCATGGTTACAGATGTTGAAAGAATCCTCAACTCGACGCTTGATCTAAGTCCACTTAAAGATCAAGAAGATATCGAACCACTTACCATGCCTAATGACGATGTTCAAGAAACCTTTGTAGGAAATCCATCCTTTGAAACTGACCCATGTCAAGAACTTGATCCAAAGCATGTCGAAAGCAACTCTGAAATCATTCAAGATCAAGAATTTGTATCTTCAAGATACTACAATAATCTAATGGACACTCTCCTATCTATGCAAGATGATCATATCCATGTAGCAAACACTCCTCCATCTACCCATGAGATGCTTTCTGCGGATGGAAACATAGATGATCATCATTCAGAACAGGATTCCTTTACTCCTAATATTATTACACAAAAAGATCAAGTTATTGATTCGTACAGTCAAACAGAGTTGTCAACATCAAAATCAGATATATCCAAAATCTAGACTGAAGACATCATGTGTGAAGATATCTAGCATTATCCACTCAAGGAAACAGGTCAGATAGGACAAGATGTTTTGAAGTCAGCAAAGCATCCAATCGAAATAACATCATATGCAACGGTCATTTATCAGAGAATGCATTCTAAACAAAAGCTCTCAGAACAGGCAGAATCAAGGAATGAAGGGGCTACTACCACTATACCAGGGGCAACTTTATCTAGTGCAAATGTCAACATAGGGAGCACGAAGAGTCCTTATGATGAAACCGATGCCAATACTACAACCAGTCACATCATGAATCTTCTTCCACCCATCACCCCATCCATGAATTGGGACCAACTTCGAAAGAAAGATTTGAACCAAAGTACAAAGAACATTATCAAAGCAAAAGAAGTTGAGAAGCATAATGGACAAATCAAATACAAATGGATACCAAAGAATACAAATAAATATCATCCCTATCAAACTCCATCAGTCAAAGAAACTATGGGGAAAAATTAAAAATGGAAAAGTATCCATCAAAGATGTCCACAAAAGCAAAAGCAGTTTTTTCAATCGACGTACAAAGTGTATCAAGCAGTTGGTCCTAATTCTATGCACACTTTTGTATCCACCCATCATTGCTCATCTTCCCAAGTTTGGAGAGTCAAAGGTTCCAAACTGTCAACCAATCCATCTTTTATCCTTAAACACACTCCATCCATTCCTCCACGCATGATATCCAATTCTCAAATTGACCATGTATTGGCAACAACCCTTCATCATAAGGATTTTTAAGGAACTCTATTGCGATGTGCACACAGAGACAGAGTTAACCCTGGTATCAATAAAGAAGATCAAGAATCCCAAAAGTTGCATTCAAGTGCACGTATCTAAGCAAAGTAGCTCCTTCAGGTAGGATATCAATGGTGCATTATGACAGGGGCATCTACATCAGCATCACCTTGTGATTCAACATAAGCTTAAAATCTTTTAGAAAAATTTAAAAAAATCAAAAAATAAGAAAAATCCAAAAAAATAAGAAAACGGATTGAAAATAGTAAAGATAAAATCGTCCTCTAGTGAAAACTGCATGGGCGACATTTTGGGAAAGACCATGATGAAAACCTGGCAAACAGGCATCATGTGTAGAATCGAGCATCTACGTGCGCCAGTTCAGATGAAAGCATCTCATCCCATCCATAATAAATCCAACAATCCATCCATATCATCCATAATAAATCCATCCATCCATAAACCATTGATCCAATCCATTTTTATCCATCTGCATCCATCATCCAAGTTATCTTGATGAAATTTTGGGGTGCACTTTGCACTTGCTTATGGTAAACATCTTGACATGGGTCGTTTTCATTGATCTTATTCTATGCAGCATTATCTGAGCCATGAAGCATTATCCAATGAAGTATTCCTCCATTCAAACACCTTATCTTATTGCAAGATAATTCATATTCATCCTTCCATACACCTATCTGAGCATCCACCCATGGAAGTCCACACATTGCTAGACACTAGGGGCAGATATTTACATCTTGCTTTGAGAATAAGTCTTGATCTATATCCTTCACCTTATATGGTGATCCGAACATTGGAAAACGTGAAACCAAATTGGTCAAAGCAGTGGTGATCCAAAATCCAAATCACTAGCCCATGGAATATTTTGACAAGAAGATGTTCCTTATCAAACTTCATCTTTCATTGAACATCAATCCAAACAATCACTATCAGTTGCATCTAAGTTGCACCTGGAACATCACATCAAATAATTCAAACAACTTTTGTTCAAAATCAAGCTTCATCAATCATCATCAATCAAATCCAATCAAAAAATTATCATCTCAAGATATCCTTGTGTTGCTTAACACTATCCTTGCATTGTTGTGCATCCTACACAATGTTATCATCATCAATCCTGATCAATCAATCCTTGCATTGTTGTGCATCCTCAACAATGTTATCGTCATCAATCCCATCAACATCTCAATCCTTGTGTTGCTTAACACTATCCTTGCATTATTGTGTATCCTCAACAATGTCATCATCATCAATCCACCAATCAGATCAATCAACATTAGCTTGGTTTTCAACAAAAATCCCAAACATAGCACTGATATCATCACACATGTCCATATCCAAATCGTCAAAATCATGTGAAAATTCAAAAACATTAGAAAATCAAAAAATCCAAAAACATCCAAAACATCAAAATCCAAAAACATTCAAAACACATCGAAAAATCCAAAAAAACATTCATAAAAGTAAAAAAAACATCAAAAACATTGGAATTTGAAATGTGTTGTCTCTGAGCTTAAACATAGGAAAGGCTCATCTTTGATCAGCCCCCGAGACATCAAAATCCAAAAACATTCAAAAACACAAAATCTAAAAATATTTGAAAACACAAAATCCAAAAACATCCATAAAATCTTAGAAAACCCCAAAAAAATTGAAAAACAGCCTCAAAACATTCCAAAAAACTTAAAAAAATCCAAATATTTGAAAAAATCCATCCATCTCATTTCGCTTTCGCTTGAAATAATCAATCATCCATAATAAATTGATCGTCACCTTCATCCTTTGGCAACACAAACAGAAACAATCACAACAATCAACAAAAGAAAACTCCAAACACAAAATCAGAATCAAAGAAACAAATCGTTAAATGCAAAATCAAACTCTTGATCATTCACAAACATGTAAATTAACTTTATATCAACAACCTATCAATCAACTTATCAACCCATCATCATCCTATACAATGCATGTCCTAGGATATATCGTTCCGACAATGGGCATATTTTGGAAATCACTTTGGATTCTTTTCCTATCAAAACACATCCCTTTGGCTGAAGGTATGAAGAACATTGGCTTGTTTGCGTACTTGATCTTTTCTTTTGATTTATCATATTGCGCTCATTCCAAGTACCTCTCGATGATATCCAAACGAAGGATTTAGAGAGATAGGAATGGGGCAACGATCATTATCCTTTTGTCTGTTGTGCTTGTTGGACGTTCTTGTAAAATAACTTGGCGAATACTTGCTTTGTTAGGTACGTCCTAGCAAGGTTTTCGTATGATAGGTGTGAACAATAATACTCCTATCTATTTTTCTAGTCAAATTCCATCATACTAGGTACAATGCCATCCTGGTTCTTTATACCTTGATGCATCGTATCTATGTGTGTTATCAAACATAAGGTAAGTAGCCCTTTTAAAATCCCAATCCTTGATAAGAAAATCATCATCATCTATCATCATCATCATCTCTCATAAAGTCAGCTTGTCGAAACCTCTTGTCATCATCTAATTTCTTCTTTTCGCACTAACATCACGTCATGAGTAGTTAATCATCATCATCAGTGCATCCATCCTGCATCCACAAAACTATTAGCATACCACATATCATTCATATCATACATAATAGGAAACACCGATCATTTCACATGCATTGCATTTGCATCATCATCATAATATAGATCTGTTAGTCTAAGCATCTGCATAAATCACACATTTGCATAATCATGACATATCACATCATCAATCTCATCCATCATCACATCATATCATCATTTAAGTTGTTTAAGATAATATAGATTTGTTATTCTAAGCATCTTAAAAACATCTCATTTGCATCATCATCCATAACCATCCATTTTGAACCTCTTTATCGCGAGATCGACCCTCAAATCGAATCTTTTTGCTCGATCTCTCGAGGGGGCAATGTACCAGTGTACTTTCCACTGGGGCATCCAAAAAATTAGAAAATTTTTGAATTTTGATCGTGGCAAGTTTATTCTTTGAATCAACGCAACAAGTACATTGCTTCAAAGAGGGGAAAAATGTAGACACGTCAAATTGACATCATGCATATTTAACTAATCATATTCGCTCGTCAATTAAACAAACCAATTTTAATTGATTAATCTCTAAGGATCGTCCATCTAAAATTAAATAAATTAACTTTATTTAATTTGATCCTATCACTATCCCCCTTAGCTAAATAAATCAAATATTTATTTAACTAAATCTTTATCACCTTTCATCTCCCTTTGATTTGATTTAAATCCCTAAATCTAAGTCAAATGGGTCAAAAACATCTAACATCATCTTAATTAATCTAATCCATGATTAAATGATTATCCTAATCACTTGTATTCTCTAGATTTTGCCACTTGCACATGAAATTGCATTTAATTGATTTATCAAAATCTTTATTTACTCTCAACTTAGCATAAAGGGAGAATATTCTCCAAGTTTAAATATCCCCCCAATTTGGCATGTACATACAACAAAGCAATTAATAAGCTCTTACATGTCCCTTGCACAAGTCAAACTTAGCATATACTCTCAAATTCAAATTTGAAATCTCCCTCTCTTTGGCACATTGACCAAAATGTGCTCACTCCTCAACCACTCACAAGTTGACAAGTGGCCTCATCTCATTGGTCCAATCTTTGTCCCACATTCATCCATTTGGATATTTTTCTCATTAAACCTATCTTTTATCAAATCCTACACAATTTGATCCACAAATCCTATGCAAAGTCACTCTCTTCATTTGAGAACTGATTTTTCCCATCTTATCATTATCATTGGCATTATCAAGGGTTGGGAAAGGGCTATTTTCCACAATAGCACCAATCCAATATGAGATAGATATGTTTCATTTTTTTTATAGATGCTTTAGTTAAATTTTTATTGTATTTCATTTTAAAAGCATGTCAGATTATCTCATATGGATGTTAAAATCTTGCTTTGTTTCAACAACTAACTATGCTAATGTGTGTTAGATTTTAAGCCATGTGAAAATTTTGATGTCCACACTTCCATATCTTGTTCATTTCTTGCTTAATCTTATCCTTGTCAATTTTCTTCACTGGTTCATTCTGCTTTACTAAATCAGACTGCTTTCCCTTTTTACTTTTGCAAATTCTTGAAATATGTCCTGGTTTGTTGCAATTATAGCAAACAACACCTTTCTAATTAGTTTGTCCTCCATTAACCCTTAGTCTACACTAATTTTCTTTGTGTCCAAACTTATTGCATGTATAGCAATAGACATTAAAATATTGATTCATTCCACCTCCATTAAACCTATTCATCATCACCTAGCTAATCATCCTCACCTGAGATTTGCATTCAATAGCCTTATGTCCAAATTTCTTGCATACAAAACACTGTCTCGAAAAACTTCCAACATTCTAATTTACCTTGCTTCTACACTTGTTGCTTTATGACCAAATTTATTACATGAAAAATATATACCATTGAAAGAGGGGTACCTTTGAGCATTTGGTTGTCTGAAAAGCGGTCTTCTAGAAAGGTTCCTTTTCTTCTTTTCTTTATCTTGAATCTTTTGATAATCTACTGAGTTTAGGATCTACTTATCCTTAGAGCTTTCACTAGCTTCATTTCCCAAACCACCTTTGTCTTTAAAAGGTTTATTTCCTACAATCAACTCTTCAATTTTGGTGGAGCTTATCTTAAAATTATCTTGATAGAGTTTTGCTTTCTCCAAATCTACTTTTAGGTTCACCACTTCTTGTTCAAGCTTTGTGCATATATCAGTCTTTCTTTGCACCACAATATTCAAACATTCTTCAATTCTTTTCTTTTCCTCTAATAGCACCTTCAATCTAGTAATTTCTTCATTTGCTTGCTTTAATTGCTCACTCACTTCCCTATGTCTTTCCTTGAATTTCTTCAATTGCTCTTTCAATTTCCTGACACATTCATATGCCTCATCAAGATTTTCTTTCAAATCTTTGTTTTCACTTTCAACCTTGTCAAGATCTTCAAGTGCAGCCCAAATCTCATCTTTTTCATTCATTTTGTTTAATCTTTAGGATCTTCCTCAAGCTGTTAGGCTTCTCTGGAGGAACCAAAGCTTTGATACCAATTGTTGAAAGGTGCAAGACAACTAAGAGGGGGGGTGAATCAGTTTTCACCTAATTCAAACACAAAACTTCAAACACTTATCAACTTCATAACCACTTAATTTTGTTACTAAGTATGACCAGGAAATGCAAATAAAAGAAAGCAAAATCAACACAAGAGACACCAGATTTTACATGGAAAACCCAATAAGGGAAAAACCATGGCAAAGATTAACTCACAATATAAAGTAGTTTCAAAACTGAATACAAAAGGCTAACTGCCAAAAGGGCCCATTGCCTAGAATGGGACTGACTATCCAGACACAAAAGCTCACTACTTACAAAGAGGACTCGCTATCTAAAAGGATTACAAAACAAAAGTTCCTTTACAGCCAAAATGAACTAGTAAGAGTGCACCTAATATGTGTTGATTCAGTTCTGATGATGCTCAATAAACTAACTTAACACACTTCATCATCTTCACACTTCTTCACATTCACAACTTCACAACTCGACACAATCTTCAAACCTGTCTAAGATATATATATTTTGATTCATCTGTGAGCATCAATTAGGTTGGCCTAATTAGATGCAATCCTTATTCACCAAAAATACCAATTGTTAGCTTCAAGTATTTAAAAAATTCTCCAAAAAATTAATCCAAGTGTGTAGCACACTACATCATGTTGGCATGGACCAAAGATAGGTTGTAAATATATCTGCAACACAAATTAATCCAATACAATATCATTTGTACTTTAGGTCAGCCAGGGATAGGCCCAATAGCAAAATGAAATCAATAGAACAATGCCAACTCACCAGGTGAGCATATGAGCACATAGAATTATGAGCAAACACCATTTTAGCATCCATAAACCATTTCCAAAAATTCCAAGCAGCAATAATCAACCGCAGAGGATTGCAGACGAAAATACTGGAGGATGTAAACTAGTTCGTCAAACCGGTTCAGAGTACTGAATCAAACTAACAAATCAAACAACATGGTGACATCAATGAAAACACAGAGTTTGTACAAGTGGATGTTCTTCTTCATTCTTCCAATAGTGTACTATGCTCAGGTGCAAAAGAGAATAGTTCCTTGTATTGATGTCCTAGTATCTGAGTTCATTGGCAATAAAATTTTGTATCTATAGCTTTAACATTGCATTCATCATGTACCCTGGCTGGTTGTGGTCAAATTCGATCTTTTCATTATGTCTTTATTTCCTTACTAGGGTTTTTTTAGTTTAACCACCTATTTGTTATCCATTGTAACTGTCAAGATTTAATTCAAGGAACATGGACTATTAACCACAATTTTCTTAATGTCTGTATGCCTGATGTGTTGACTTGACCATTTCTTTGCTACTATTCCTTTAACATATGTCTATGATTGGTTGATGCTTAGTTTAAAAGAATTTATTTTATTATTCGTATGATTTTGGTTTTTGTAAAGTTTGAATCAATATAAACTATGCATGTCTTTTTCATCAAAAAAGGCTCATAGCTAAGCATGGGTAATGCGTATTTCACTATGTACCGGTTCAACTAGTAAAAGCTATGTTTCATCTCAATATAGGTATAATTAATGTATTTTTTTCTCTACAACATCTTCAAATTATTAAATGCTTTGTGACAATCCAATAAGCACATGATAAATGTTTTTCTGAGTCCACAACATTTTTCCTACTCATAAGTTGCAAATATAGTTTGCTTTCTCATAACCTTTGCATGTGTGAATGTTATCACTTAAAATTTATTTTTTCATCCAGAAAATTCTTGATGCTAGGTTCTTGTAGTAACATCTATTTTTAAATAGCATATGTGTATAAAAATCTCAGTATGCGTTACAAGAAAGTCTAGTGTTGTTGTAGCATGAACTCACTCCTTTAACGAACTCCCCTATATTTGATAATAAATGCCTCTTGAAACAAATAAATTTATAGTATGCATGCAAATTATAGTTTTGTTTAGTTTTCAAACCAATTCATTTATATAACAAGAGCTACAGAGCTGCGAAGTTCCTACAAAATGTTCTTAAATAGTTTTATTTTAATTTGTTGTGGTTGGAAAGTTTTAGCAACAATAGTCAATGTGATGTAGAAAATTACAAAGAGTAGAGTAGAACTATATAGGCCTCTTGGATGCTTGACTCAAGAAAGTGACATACCGAAGAGGTCATCAATTGACTCTTAATCATTCCCAATGAAGAGGCGAGTTAACTTAGTGTAATTGAAACATAGGTGGAATTGACTAAATAGAATTAGCACCTAACTACTATCAATTAAGGATTGATGAGGTAGTGGTGGAAATTGTGTGCCTCAAGTGAAGGTGTAGCTATGTCATTATTTCTTATATCCAAAGTAAACTTTATTAACTAAGTCCAATATTATACATTGATAAAAACTATCTTAGACAAAGTATAATATTTACACCAACAATTTTTCCAATAATCCAAAATAACAACAGTATGCACACATGCAAAGTAAGAAGAATCTTTCATAATAGAACATATTTGAAACATAAGTAATGACACATGGACAAGAATGGTAAATGAAATAAGTATGCAAACAAGGTTGTTTCAAAGGAGCAACCTTGAGTAAGAAGAAATGTAAACAATAAAAGAGAGATTTCTATGACAAATGCACTAGATTGAACTTTGTAGCTTTAATATATAGGTAACATTCTCAATGTATTCTTCGAAGGAAGGAAAATATTTATGTTCAACCCATTTTTCTTCCTTGGTGTAGGATACCAGCTGCATTTGGTCTGTGGAATACATAGCAGGTTTCGAAGGTAGGGTAATACATCACACCCTTGTGTCTTCCTTCTTTCCTCTACTATTTCATAGAATCCCACGAAGCAAATTTTCATTTCCTCTGGCATGTGGTCCACTAGTGACAAATCCCACCTAATGAAATAGCTAGGTTTGGCTTAGATGATTGCATTGAAGCTTTTCATTAGCAGGAAAAAAAGGAAAAGAGAATCAATTTAAACCTTTACACACAATGTATAAGATGATAATTGTTTATCATCTACCTAATTTTATTTTTTTAAATTATCTTTAGTAGATCACAAAATGTTAACCAGAATGACCCATAATTTAAAAAAAGAAACTCCATAAATCAACATTATTTGTTATTTGTTTGAAACATTGGATATCAAAAAAGGATGTAATTGTGATACAAAATAATGCAAGTTAACTTAAGTCTATACTACTAGCATTATTGTGAGACCATTGTATATAAGCATATAGCAAACAATGCAAACAAGGTAGTTGTTTACTCCAAAGGGACATGCAATAAGAAAAGCTAGGGAAAATGAACTACTTGACAAAATGCCTCAAATAGATGTCCTCTCATGGAGGGAAATGATTGCAGGATATGTACAAAAATGCATTTGTTGAAAAGGATTTATAAACTTTCAAGAAAATACAATTAGCATGTGTAAAGTTGTAAATGCATTTGTTGAATAGTAATTTCTATGGGAACTTTAGGACCTATAAACTATTGACATCAACTCTTTTAGGATGTATTCCTTGACATGAAAAAATGCTACAACCTCAAACAAGTTCAATACACAAATTTTTCTCCAAATATTTAAAATCTTGAAGACTAGCTTTCTGCTTTGTCTTTCTAAGCAAACATTGTATATTACCTATCAGAGAAAATTCCAATTTGAATTTTTTGAAAAACACTTGGTAAGGAAAAGAAACATAAATTTCATGTTTGTTCCTAAATAACTCTACCATGCACAAAATTCCCCAAGGAATTTATAAAGGAATCAAAAATAGAGTGAATGCTCTTGGTTACAAAAGTGAACAAGTTAAAGAGCACTAGCAACAATGGCATCATTATTACAAAAACATGATATCACATTCTTATTAATGTTAGCACAATCACATAAATAACTAATGTGAGAACTTTACAACTCAATATAGTAATGGCATCCTAGTTTTAGAAAAGGAGGGCCCCTCTTTAAAATTTCCAAAAAGTTACCTTACACAACAGTAGGACTCAGGGCAATTGCTAACCAACAATTCGCAATTACCAAATATATGTGTTTAAATTCTAATCACAATGGTAAACAACTATTCTTAATTACTAAAGACACATTCTTAGATTATATTTACAATTTCAAACATAAAAGAGATGCTAAATGAAACAGTTTGTAGAAGAAAATAACATACAAAACTTTTTCTGATAGATAACTAGAAGGGGAGGCCACTATTGGGGAGCCAGGCTATGGATCAAACCTGGGCCAGCATTGGGAAAGTCTGAGGGCTTTAACACTGGACCCAACTTGCATGTCCTAATTAAGGACTTAATAACATTAAGATTGGAAAAAATAGAAACCCGTGCTCAATTTAGATTAGGGCTTTAACTTCCCAACTGTCAGTGGTTCAATCGCTTTGATCTTGGTGACATTTTTGTTCCAAATGAGATGCCCTTTGTGGAATTTATCATTACTCAATGGTGTGACTGCCAAGCTACTACGACAAAGAATGTATTTCGGGTTCAGGATTCTGAAATGAACTATTCTTTCACATAAGTACCAAAACTAAACTATCATTTACTGAAAGACAAAGAAAAGCATGTTGTTCTAGGCTTGACTAGGGCTTTCCTAAACACACTCTGCCATGAAAAAAAAGTTTAATGTGAAGCTAAAGGATATAAATCAAAAGAAAAGAAAACAAATATTAATGGACAGGAATACCTCTCCTAGTGCATGCATGTGTTCTAGGGATGTGACAAATTATGCATGTGTCAATGATAATGAAGCCTCAGACACTACTACTTTATCACCATGTTGCTCTTCATTTGTAATATTTAAATTTCATTACAACTGAGCCATAAAGAAATAGTTGTGCCCACAACATTCATTCCAGCTAATGATGCCCACTATTATCACACATTGGCTTTCCATCTACCCACTATTATCGCTAGTATGATAATGGTACCGTATAAATCACCCATATCAAGCAAAACTTTCTTGCCAATAATATTTAAGAAAATTCATTTGTTTAAAATTTTTTGTTATATAATTTGCATCTACACTTTAACATTATACAAGTATTTGTTAAATTAAAAAAAATCTTAACTCTCATTAGTTAGAAACATAATTATTAATAATAACTAGTTAAACAACTGGGGTTGCCTATAATTCCCTTGGAAGGAACTAATAATTACTAATATGTGTAAAATAATTATTGATATTGAAATTTTGAGATTCAATTTATTCTAAGAAAAAAATAGATTTAATAGTTGAATTACTAACAAGTTAAATTAATTATAGAATAATTATACAATTTCTACTTAGCTTAATAGTTAAATTAATATGTGTAAGATAATTATTGATATTGAAATTTTGAGATTCAATTTAATCTAAGAAAAAAAATATAATAGATTTAATTTAAAAAAATATAGATTTAATAGTTGGATTATTGACATGTTAAAATAATTATGATTTTGAATTTTTGAGATTCAATTTGGTTAAAATAGTTAAATTGGATTAAATAAAAAATTTGACATACAATTGTTACTTAGCTTAATGGTTAAATTAAATGAAGTTTTTATATAGAATAATTAACAATTTCCAATTTTAACTTTTTCATAATTTTTGCATCAAACATTAACGAAGAAGTGGCAAAAAAATGCAAAATCAAAATATTATGTTCAATTCTGTAAAATCTGCCCTTATCGCCTATATTTTTTTAGCCAATGATATTCAAGAAAAGCAATTTTTTAAATTAGAAAAGTTAAAAAATATGCATTTAACTTTAGAAAAAACTTCAAATATAATGTATGAAAGAAAATAATCAATTTTGATTGGTTGAAGTTCAAAACATTAATAACTAGTTAGGCTCTGGTGGTGCTATAGTTCCTGGCAAGAACTAACAAGTGTCATGTAGTGGCAAGTACTTTCCTTTCTAGTATTGTAATTAGAGGTTTGCAGAGTTAAATAAAATATATGTAAGTTTTAGTAGTGAGTTGTTTTTATTTGTTTTGGTTGTTTAGTAGGGATGTTTTTTAGCATGCAAAAACTAATTGATTATCATTATAAATGTTCTTATAATATAATATAACATTACTAAAAATCAATTATAGTATATAAAAATAATTATATTTTAAAAATAATATTTATTAATTATATAATATAAATTAAAGAATAATTTTTTAAAACTATTTTATATTAAATAAAATATAAATAAAATGAAATAATTATAAGAAAGAATAAAACAATAATTATTTCAACATAAAATTTATATAATAGTTTTGTTAAATAATAATGTGTATACGATCAATATAATTTTAATGTAATGTAATTACGTCGAGAGGTGCATTACAATGGCATCCATCAAAAATCAAAATTCAACGCTTTAGTTTAAATTTGGCATGCAAATGACATTCAACTAGTATAATTACATTCATTGAGTGCAACGTTTTTCCAAGTATATTTAAAGTAGATCTAAATCGATTTGATATCTTATTCACTCTAAAGTATTTTCAATTTTATTTAAAAAATAAAATTAAACTGATGGTAATCTTGCTTTTCCAATTTTAAAATCAAAATAATTAAAAATATATAAAACTAAATACTTATAATTTTTTAAGTTTTTAGGGTGAAATTTATTAGTAACACAAATATATTTTTTATTTATTTGTAATTTTTTTTGTTTATTTGTAATAGTGTATTGATTTTTTATTTTTTTATTTTCAATAGTTTTTATTTTTTGAATACAAATTTAAAGAAAGAATAAAATATTCTTATCCACTCTAAAATACTTATTTTTTATATCATAATCAATTTTATAATGATTTCATTATTATTATTATTAATATTGAGATTTAATATTCATAATTATAATTAATTTAATTATTGTAATTAAATGTTTATAATTGCAATAAAATACTTAGTGTCATGTAATATTTTTTTAAGTTTTTCAAGTTTATAGTAATTTGCTTTTTTATATTTGAAAATCAATTTAATTAAAAAAAATCCAAACTAAATACTTAATGTCATCTAATATTTTCAATTTTATTAAAAAAAAAAATCCACAATAATCTTGTTTTTTCATATTCTAAAATCAATTTAATTAAAAATAAATAAAAACTAAATACTTAATAATTTTTTATGTTTTTAGGGTGAAATTTATTAGTAACACTGTGTACCTTGGAATTTTACCCTTACTCTAATGTGAAAAATAACTAAAAATGCGAGTGATAAAAGACTAAGGACACTTCAAGATTAGCCTAAAGAGTGATAAAACAAGAAGGAAAGTAGATAAAACAAGATGCAAATGATTATACCTTCCTTGCTGTTGGTGACTCCTTGATTGGCCCTTGATTTGGATGGCTTTGTGTGCTCCTTAGATGACTTCTTGAGTGACTAAATGTAAGATCAACTTATGCAAAATGATTAGAATGGATGGCTAGATGATAGTGTATGAGTGAGAATGCAAATTGGCAGCATGTAGTTGTAAAATGGCTAAGTGTTCCCAAAATGCCCTTGAGGAGGGGGTTTTTATAGAAGAATTTGAATTCTCTAGAGAATTCAACGGTCAATATTCATCCAACAAGGTCAAGATGAAGGGCTATGGTGAGTTGAGAACTCACAAGCCCTCACATTTTGACATGTGGATGGTGAAGTGGCTAAGGGGAGATGAGGTGTAAGTGAGGTGTCAAAAAGGTACATGAGGTGGAGGAAGGACAAGTACCTTCAAGCACCTTGGGGAGTGAGAGGAATCTTGGGTGAATAAAAGTGAATTTTAAATTCACAATGATTGGAAGAATCTAGTGGATAAGACAATGTTCCCACAAGGTGGGAGTTTGTCTGTGTGACAATTAGTGGGTAGTCAGGGACCTAGAGGTGGGAAAAGGGGATTCTAGGAATAATAAAAAGGAATTAAAAATTCCTTGGGGGGTGGGAAGAGTTGACCAAGGTACTAATTAGGTTTGACTAATCAGTAATTAGAGGATAATTAGGGGTTAATTAGGATTAAAAGCCAACTTGCAAAAGTTGGAGGATGTGACACATCCTAATCAAGGATTAAGGCATGTGCACACCTTAATGAAGAGATTAGGAAATGGATTAGGATTGGTGTGTGCAGAATTTAGTAAAGTACAATGTTTATTTAATTTATTTGATGAAAAAGGATTAGGAGGGGTAAAAGGTATTTAATTATTAATTAAATACCTTAAAATTGGCAGAATTAAAAGATATTAGTGTGTGGCGGTGTTGCTGATGCCGAAAATAAGATGAAAGGGATGAATCACGGATAAATTAAGTGTCAAATTTAAGATGTCTACATTTGCCCCTCTTTGAGATGGTGTTCACAGTAGCATCATTTCAAATCTCATTAAAACATAGAACCTAGAAGAAAGGGTGGTTGGTTGGAGAATTTTGGTCCATTTCCTGTGAATGATTAGGAAGGGGAAAAAAGATGATGAAAATTAGGGATGAAGGATGTGAAGGATGCCCCTCGAGGAGGGACATGCGGGTTGAAGAACAGATTGTGCTCTCAAATAGATGATATGAGGGAGATGTCTTGAAGTGGTGGATAGAGGGAGATGGATGAAGCACAAATGGATTTTTAGGTTGAGTGATGTTGCCCAGTCAAAAGTGCATGCATGCCTGCACACACAAAGCTCTCAAATGATATGAGGCATACCTGGATAGTAGTGAAAACCTTGAAAGCATTTGGGCGCGTGGTTATAGTTTGATGCAATGTCACGAACTTTGCCTCTTCACAATGAACAGCTGTATACCCTTCCACCATGTTTGCACGTGGACGAAACTCCTGGAATTTCTCAACCTCCCTCCACCTTCCACTGCAACGTGCTCTTAAGACTTTCCCAGCTTTAAAACTTCCTCCCATATTTTTCTCTTTCATTTGCAACGTGGAATAAAGCCTAGTTTTCCTCTGCCTGAAACTCCAACGTGCCATGAACAGGTCAACAACATGGCATCCATGTTTTGAGAGAGAAAATTCATTGAACAAGGAAATAACAAAACACTATAAGCCCTCAAAAACCCCTTTGATATTTCACAACTACTTCCCTCTTCTTTGGTGAACGTGAGTTTGTAGTTCAATTAGATCCAGTGCTTTCATTTTTTTTCATTTTTTTAAATATAGTAAATTTGGTTTCTTAAAAATAGCCAAAATAATAGTTACGTGTTCAAAAATAGGCAAAGTAATAGTTCATTTTCACTTTTCCTTAAAATATGTCAATAAATTAGGCTATGTGTTCAAAAATAGGCAAAATAATAGTTCATGTTCACTTTTTTCAATAACACACAAAAATTCTTACCCAATCATATTGAAGAGAAATAATTTTCATAATTTATAAAATTAAATATTTAGCTAGTTCTGAATTTTATTTTTTTTTCAAAAAAATTATTGTTTTTGATTGATTGAAAGCTAACTTATTAATAACTAATTAACTAAGGAAAACAAAACTCATTACAATAGTATTGTTTGAGGGCAAGTACTAATAAACATTTAATAATATGCATTTTATAGATTGATTCAATCTAATGATATATACATATGGATTGAGTCAATTTATTGAAGGAATTATAAAGTTTTTTTTGTTATATAGGTAATGTTGTTTGGATTTTGGTACATTTGATCTATGAAAGATTTAAAATTCTATGTTAATAAAATATATGCATATTCGTGTAATGTTGATATTAAGTATTCCATTGGAATCTTGGATCAGTAAAAAAAATTATTTCATTAACCCAGGGTGAAGATTTTGGCATTTGCTTAATAAGTGTAGATCTTTTAGTTAAGAAAAATAAAATTTGTAGTTTAAGGCTTTTGTTGTGTGAGTATGAAATATATAATTAGTAAATGAAACCTTAGTAATATTTGTTAAATGTGACTTTCTTTTAAATTTCATCTTGACTATTTAACTACTTTTTCTAATTTGAACAATTAGTTATGTTATCCTATAAGTTTAATTTACTTTAACATTATTATTCCCTTATAAATTTTAATTATAAGATTGATAATGGGTATATCTGTTTTCTTCAATTTAACCTTTTATTCTTCATCATTTTATTGTTTTACTAATATCTTTAAGAGAGTTATTGTTTAAGCTTTAGAGTTAAACAATTTAATTTTATAATTAAATTTGGTTATTTAGTTAACATTTTAGAGTGGGCATCACAAAATCATTAACACATCTAACATGTACAAAGACCCATGCCTTATGTACAAAGGAACCATGTCTATGTACACTTTTGGAGGATGTGTATGATTTGAGGGTATTGATTGAGAGTAAGAGTGTGTAAGTGGGGGATTAATATGGTGATGTGTATAATTTTAATGCTTTGTACAAGTTCTAAAATCCCTAGAAAGAGTAAAGTAAAGTGTTGGAATTGTGGAAAAAGAGGGCATGTGAATTTGAAGGATTGTAAGAACAAGAAAAAGTATGTTGATTCCTCCATGGAAAAGTCCTTTGATGATGATTTTAATGCTTTTTGAAAAAATGATGTAATGGTGCAAATTTGTACCCTAGGCACATTTCCTATTTATTTCTCTTTAGAATTACAAGTATGATGATGCATAAACCCATCACCATCTTCCCGATCTTCCCATGTGTCCTTGTATTTTTGTGTTGGGGGGGGAATATTTGTCAGGGATGCGTGCATGTTGCATGGATGTTAGCGTGCCATGTTTTCATCCTGACAGATTCTTACTATTGGAATCTATAGAAGAGCTATATTTCTTGGTTGGTGGAAAATGTAAGATTCTTTGCTAGTTCTTGACTAATGAAAAAACATCTCCTTTCTTCCATTTTATCGATTCAAACTCATCTTTTCATTGTCTTATAATCTAGAACTCGTTCCTTCATACTAATTCTTCAACTCTCAAGTTGATTCTCTCATTCTTACAACTATTCTTGATCATTCTTGTTATATCTCACTATTACCAACTTTATCTTAGTCTTTACAATGTCTTCTCGCTTCAACACCATTATCATTATAGGTTTACAAGGTTCTATCTCCTTGGCGTGGTGTGTCATCCTCCTCCTTCTATTAGCCTTGAGATCTTATAGTAGGGAAGATAACATTGTGTTTTCTCATTTATTTATGTATGTAGGTGTAGGTTCATCCACTTGGAGTTATAGTTGGAGAAGTATTTAAGCGTATGTGCAGGATCATGATGGGCCAAAAAGTGGCGATATGATGGGTATGTATAGAGTATGTGGCTGATGACCTTTTTTTACCCAAAATTGATGAAACAAAAAGGGTTTTGAAAGGATATTCTCAGCTTTCCACCAATATAAATTATTTTTTACTTTGACTTTAATAAATAATTATTATTCATTTTTTATTTGAATTACGACTAAAGTCCTAATTGATAGGCTGATTGAAAAACATCTATAGCTTTCAAATGGTATCACATTTTTTGAATCTAAAACATGTGCATCACATTATATACTTCACATACTATAGGATTCAAAAATAAAAAGTTGAATTTCATGAAGTTTTGACCAAGTTAAGGTGGTCAAACATATGATTTTTTATATTTTTTAAAAGTTGTAGTAAAAAAATTATAATTAATTATTTACTTAGAAAAAAATTACAAAAAAATATGCATCACATCGGAATATGAGTCCTCTACTTATATCTAAAATATTATAAAAATAATATTATCATTTTATTGTGGTTAGGGTGGTCAAAAAGTCACCTACTTCTTATTTTTTCCCTAAAATTTAAGTACTACTGCATTGAAATTGAAATTTTTCACCAAATAGATTTTTTTTAAAAATAAACCTAATAGTTTAGAAACTAAATTCAATTTGCGACATAATCTATTCTTCAATATTTTTGAAGTAATATAGATAACTTGTTCAAATTTTTACGTCAAGTTTCCTAACTTTGATTTTTTCTGAATTTTTCACCACTTAAGGGCCTATATTTTTCCATGATGATCCTACACATACCCTAAACTGTGTGTGATTTGTTTCTCTCTATCTTCCTTCATCATTTTATTTTTAGAATAGCTTTATAAGTATTCTTCTTATTGTACTTATTTATTCCTATATGTTTCTATTAATTTGTCAAATTGCAAAACTATGATATCTAGGTCATGAGTTGACCTTATATGTATTTTACTGTCATCTAACCCTTTTTCCATATAGGAATCTAGCACATCCCTGAGACTCTAGTGTAGTGTGTTGAAGTTCAGTTTCTATGTTACCGTCCTCAGATAAAGTGTTGTCTAGTTAATAGTTTGAGACCCTTTTATTCTGCTCACTTGGTTTCCAAAAACACTTGTCATTAGCAAAAGGGAAACAGGGTCCTATTTTCCCTTCCTTTTCAACCCTTCTTTCCTTTCTTACTTCATTAGTCAACCTGAGGTAGTTTAAGACATTTCATTCCTTGAGGCTCTCTCGTGACCTCGAGCCTTTAGGGTGATGAATCCCCCTACTCTATATTTTTGGTAAACTCGACATTAACATCCTTGTTTTCATTTCATGGTATCAAGAATATTTATCTCATGTCCTAAGTGCATTGTAGATTTGTGTGTCACAAATCATGCAACTTTGCAACCTAATTCATGACCCCTGGCTATATGGTTCAAAGGAATTTTGGATATTTAGAAATAGAATCTAGGTAGGTCATTGTTCACTAAATTTAATCTTCTACATTTGATGAGCTAGTTCCATCAAAGTATGTGAACAAGGTTTCATTCAGGCATATGCCTACTTCTAAAAATGTAACATGCCCATTGTTCTACCCCTTGATTTTACTATGTTTAACCCACATGTGAATAGTTTATGATACTAACATTTAGGAAATCAAAAATTTCTTTTATAATTGAATAACAAGATGCACATTTGAAACAATCTCATTTCAAACTTTCCCATTGTATTACAAAGGAATATTATAAAATTTTAAGTATCAAATCCATATTACATAATTTCATGATAAATTTTTCCATTTACAATTTCTCAATAAGAGTAGAGATACATGATTACATAAATAGATTCCATGAGATTTAATGATACAAAGATACAAAGGGTCGAGATGTTCTTGCTAACATACATCCTCAAATCTTGGCCACCAACTATATGAAAGAGAGCATCACTCAAGAACTTTTCTGCCAACCACAAACTTATTGCGGCCCCCCACCCATCTATTTAACTGGAAAGATGGTCCTACACTTTGACGAAGAGATTGGTTTGGTAACCTCATAATACTAGGCTTCTTGAGAATTGTGTTGTGTCCTACATATATAGAGCTACCATACAGTGCCTACAACCTACATGTATGACTTCCTTTCCTAGTATGCAAATATGGATCATAGCGAACTGTTAGAATCCAAGATCACCTGCATGCAAGATGGATACCTGTCACATGCAAAAGATATGAAGAACCGAAAAAGATGTTCTCTGTAAAACCTCTCAGTAAAAATGCATTAAGAGAATCGATTATTACAAAGTGATCAATCCTTATGAAGAATCCGCGAAACCCTAAATAAATGAAACCTAGTGTGCACACTTAATAATTAATAATTAATTATTAATGTGCCTAAGTTTAGCTTAAGTAATAAAGAGGAATAAGTGACTTAATTAATTAATCAATGTGATGTAATTAATTAAGCATAATAACTTATTACTCTAACACTATAAGATGAACTTAGGAAGAAGCTAAAACACTAGAATAGGATGCATGAAAGCAAAGATGGGTCCCGACAACGAGGCCTGATCAGGTACCCATTTACAAATGCAATAAGGAGTAGAGAAGGAAAAACCCAGTGGGACAAAACCCCCCTACAATGTGATAACTTGCTGCAAAGAAGCACTGGAAGAACTCTGTAGAGTAACACTGGAACCGCAATCTGACAAGCAAGGAAAGATATCTCTGTCTACAACTGAAACCAAACCGGAATCAAAATAATGTGACAGCAGACCCGATGCTACGGAACACTCAAAAACTCCAAACGGGAACAACCCTAGAATCTATGAAGCAGCAAGCAATTACTGAATGATGTATTACTGAAAACGAAGTGCAAAGATGCAAGATGCACTCTCCCAACTGCCAAAATGTCCAAGTAATCGCCAAACAACCCATTGGGCCAAATTTGGAATAATTGATAAACCTGGGACAGATACAGAAAAAGTGCATTGACAAAAATATAGAGCTCCTTAATACCTTTCCAATGCCGCAAACGAGGCGAAAATCAGAGATCGTGGCAAAAAGTTATGAGCTCGGAAGTCCAAAAATAACATCTGACTTCAAACAGAAATAAATGCATTAAAACAGAAAATTACTATAAAATAAACTGCACCAAATGAAAGTGCTCAGAACCAGCTTTCCGGTGATATCTCGTTTACTCGATTTCGATACCGTATGCCCAAGTTATAGCCAAAAGAAAAAAACTGCTCTTTTAGAAAAAAACTAGGGTTAGGAGGGCAAAGAGGGGCCGGCCGTACGGATGACATCATCATGACGTCATGCTGACATCAGAAAAACACGAGCAAAAATTTGACGGCCATCTGGCCGTCGGCGCAAAAAAACCCCCTGCAAAAGAATTTCGGCCGTCGGAATATGCTCTGTGGAATCGGAATATTCCCAAACGGCCTCCGGAATCTGCAAAGCCCGGAATATTCGAGAATCGCCGGCGGTTGTATGCATGGCCCCCGGTCCTCCATATGACCGGGGTTTCTGACGGAGGAGCCCGCAGGGGCTGTCTCTGGCCGGCGAAGGAGGTGGGTTGTGCCCCCGGCGGCAGTGGCGGGCCGGTGGCCGCCCGGTGGCCGCCGGGTGGCGGAGCTCATTGTAACTGGAGGGACCGGCGAGAGTTTAAAAAAAGAACATTTTTTGACATTTTTTTTCGATTTTCGAGCCTCGGAATGCGTTCTGGGGAGGCCATATGGCCCCTCAAACAATTTTTTTTTGCTTCCCGAGTTAACTTCTCATAAATCGACAAAACGACAGGTGTTTCTAGGGTTTTTGGCCGCTACGAACGCGATGGCGGTGTCCGTTTGAGCCCAAAGTGAGCCAAAAAATAGGCTACCCCCAGATCTTGCAGAAAAGATGCCTGTGGAAACCCTTGCACTCAAAACTCACTGAAAGGCCATATCTTCAGATCACGAACAAGTAGCTGCAGGTCTGGAGCTCTGATACCATGTTAGAATCCAAGATCACCTGCATGCAAGATGGATACTTGTCACATGCAAAAGATATGAAGAACCGAAAAAGATGTTCTCTGTAAAACCTCTCAGTAAAAATGCATTAAGAGAATCAATTATTACAAAGTGATCAATCCTTATGAAGGAGATCACGAAACCCTAAAAGGGAAACCCTAAATGAAACCCTAGTGTGCACACTTAATAATTAATAATTAATTATTAATGTGCCTAAGTTTAGCTTAAGTAATAAAGAGGAATAAGTGACTTAATTAATTAATCAATGTGATGTAATTAATTAAGCATAATAACTTATTACTCTAACACGAACTAACAATGTAAACAGTGGCTACTTACACTAATTTGGCCAAAGAATTCAACACCTAGTACTTTGAGTGTTGGTCGTATGTTCACCCACCCATAGCTTGATTTGGTATTTGACCCTTTGTACTCTTTTCAATAATGACATACATTTAATCAAAATGTGATGACATAATAAACTAACTAGGTTACACCCTTTCCCATGGATTATCCTAACTCTAGGAATAACCAAGTTAACCATACATGCACACATACTAGGTGACCAACTAGGTTACCCCATTCCCCATGGATTATCCTAACCCTAGGAATAACCAAGTTAACCATACATGCACACATACTAGGTGACCAAATAGGTTACCCCCTTTCCCATGGATTATCCTAACCTTAGGAATAACCAAGCTAACCACTCATGTTCAAACTAAAATTTCCATTAAAGTACTTTAAGACAATAACATAACTCATACTTCATAATTCATGCTACATACATATAGTCTTAAGAAACTAAGTGGAGTTCGGATAGAATCATAACCACACAAATTCCAATATAGTATTGTATACACCTAAATTTGGACACTTACATTTGTCCAAATTTATCCCTTTTTATCTAAACACCCTCTTATTTGTGTTAATTAGGTAATATTGGTATTATCTAATGAATATCCTTAAATTATTTTAAATCCCTTAGGTATTTAGTTAATAGTTTACCCTTTATCCCTCTTTTCCCTTTATCACATGTCACATCCTCCAACTTTTTCAAGTTGGCTCCCAATCTTCATTAGCCACTAACTATCTTCTAATTAGTGATTAGTTAGTCTAGTCAATTCCCCTTTAGTCAATTCTCTCTCATCCCTCAAGGAATTTTTAATTCCTTTTTGTCTTCCCCATGTGAATTTAAAATTCACTTTTAGTCCTTCAAGTTCTCTTCTCCATGTGATCATTGAGAGGTCACATCAGTCACATGGGTTATGAACCTTCTATTATAAGCACCTTATCTTATCCAAAGTACTTCTCAACTTCCTTTTTGGGAACCTTGTTTTATCCTCAGGATATCCCCAATCATGTGAATTTAAAATTCACTTTTATTCCCCCAAGGAATCTCCTCTTCCCCATGTGATCATTGAGAGGTCACATCAGTCACATCCCAAGTACTTTTCCTTCTTCCACATCACTTTTCCTTTTTCCACATCATTTGTACCCTTTCCATCTCACCATGTCCTTTGGACACTTCATCCTCCACATGGAAAGATGTGAGGGCTTGTGAGTCCTCAACTCACCATAGCCCTCCATCTTGACCATGGTGGCTCAATCCTGACCATTGAATTCTCTAGAGAATTCAATTTCTTCTATAAATAACCCCCCTTCTCATTCATTCAAGGACCTTATGCATTCTTATCACACTTATACTCTCAAGTCACTTAAACACTTCTTTGCATACTTAGTTTTCATCCTTCATTATTGCACACTTCTAAGCTTTTATGCCATCATCTTGCATCTATTTTTCTTAGACTATCACATAACCACCTTCATCATTTGCATCTTTCATTGCATTTTCACCCCTTTGCATCTCATTTTGGATCATTTTCCATCCAAGGAGCAAACACTCAAGCTACATCAAGGGCCAACCAACGATCAACACAAGTAAAAGGTATGCTTTCTTATTTTTTATCTTTCTTTTATTTGTGTTCAACATAACCCAATATTGAGGTGGTCTAGTGTTGTTTTATCTTGCATTTCCTAATTAGTTTTGTATATTATGACATAATAACACTTGCATACATTTCTAGCATGCCCAGTGGGACCCCACCAACGGGTCCTTTTACTCTTACGTTTGTTGTTTTTTGATATTTTGTAGGTTCAGGTGACATAGAGGAGTGACCCCACCCTTAGATAGGCGACCAAAACCTTTAGAGGGGTGACCAGGACCTGCAGAAGGCCGACCCCACCTAGACATAGATACCTATTTGAGATAGAACAACTTGTTTAACTCTTTGTTTTGACCAGAGGGGTGACTAGTACTTGGAGAGGGGAAACCCCACCCAAAAATAGACACCTGTCTAAGACAAAACAACCAATTTAACTCTCTATTTTGACCAAAGGGGTAACCAAGACCTACAAAGGGGCGACCATGCCCCAACAGGGGTGACTAGGCCTAGAACAAAGGTGACCAAGCCCAGATAGAGCCTTTTGCAACAAAAAAATAATTTAAATCATTTTTACAGATTATTTTCTATCGTTTTGGTTATTACTGACCCCCTAACTCATGTTGTTGGTGATTGTGAAGGTTTTTACTAATTTTGGTGTAGTTATTTCATGCTTGATGAAGAATAAAGGTTAAAACTGCTAACGCGTTTGTTGCAGAATGAAAGGATCAAGGCATTTAGTTAGTTGTTTTCTTTCATTTTCGCACCAATTAGAAACATAGTCTAAGTAGGGGATTCAATACATTGTGTTCTTTGTTTGTAAGTTATCAACATATCCAATCCCCTTGCACCATTTGGCGATCCTGGGTGAAGAGAAATCGTAGCTTGCTTAAGTCCTTTGTGTTGCGCAAGGGGATGTTACATCATTCAAGCTTTCTCCTTGCACTTTGTGTGAGCCTGGGGAGTAGCCAAAAATTGTTAGCATTCTCTTCTTAGTGAGACCTACTTGGGGATTTCATCGCCACAAGGGACAATTCCAACCACACATACTGGTGGGGTATATAAAGGGGGGAAGCCAAAGTTATGCCCCAATCCAATCACGTCATGTCTGGAGAAGTGTCAAAGCTAGGGTGATACCTAGATAGATGTGAATAGTTGTTTTGAGCCTTCAGTATCTCGTTGGGGTTCCTGACTCACACTTGTGACGATCTGGTGTTCACGGTTGTGCCTCACGTACCGAGCATATATCAGGGACTCCCTAGATCATTTTATTTAGCCTAGTTAGAGGATTGTGTTGGCCATACCCCTCATACTAATCATAGGATTGTGCTACTTGAACTGTCTTTTCTATGAAAAACTAGTGCATATCTTACTAGTCAAGTTAGTCTTTCCTTTTGCTTATTTTTTATAGTTTCTATTGTCCTTTTCCATAGCTGTTTTGCCTAAGTCAAGTTCAATTTTTTCAATAGGGGTGACCATGCCCTGAACAGGGGCGGCCCCAACCTTAAGAGGGGTGACCCCACCCTATGTTTCAATCATTTTCCAATATATTTGAGTTAAAATTGTTCATCTTTCACTCAGATGGGGGAATAGGCACAGTCCAAGAGCAACCAGGTGCAGTCTAGGGGTGACCATTAGGAGGGATGACCACACCCTGAAGAGGGGCCACCACGCCCAAACATGTGTTTTTGTATCTTAAATGGTTGTTTTTCCAGTTCTTTTGCTGGTTTCGTCTAGCTGTGAATTTGTTCCCTCATTCCATGAACCTGATAGTCCATTTAGAGAATTCATTCACTATTTGGAGAACCCATTTTTGTCATTTGGGGAACTCGTCTTATCATTCAAGGAACCCATTATGTCGTCTAGGGAACCTGTTTCATCGTTTTGTTAGTTGTTCTCTATCAGTTTGTATCGTTCTCACTCATTCCCTAGAATAGGTGGCCTTTCCACCTAGTTGGGCGACCACACCCTCAACAGGGGTGGTCTTACCCTCAGATAGGCATCCTTGACCCTAAAACGAGTGTTTTTCTTTACTTTTTTGGCCATTTTGTTAATCGTTCTCTGTCATTTTTTATTTTTCTCACCTATTCCCTAAAATATGTAGCCTTACCTCCTAGTTTAATGATGACACCCTTAACAAGGGAAACCCTGCCCTTAGATAGGCATCCCTGGCCCTAAAACGTGTGCTTTTCCTTGATTTTTTAGCCATTTTATTAGTCGTTCTATGTCATTTTTTATCATTCTCACCTATTCCCTAGAATAGGTGGCCTTTACTCCTAGTTGGGAAACCATGCCCTCAACTGAGGTGGCCCTTCCCTTAGATAGGCATCCCTAACCCTAAAACGAGTGTTTTTCCTTGCTTTTTTAGCCATTTTGTTAGTCGTTCTCTATCGTTTTCAATAATTCTCGCCCATTCCCTAGAATAGGTGGTATTTTCCCCTAGTTGGGAAATAATTCCCTTAATAGGAGTGGCCTTTCCCTCAGATAGGCATCCTTGACCCTAAAACTGACATTTTTTCTTTCTTTTTCGATCATCTTGTCAATTGTTCTCTATCATTTTTCGTCATTCTTGCCCGTTCTTTAGAATAGGTGACCATACCATTAAGTTGAGTGACCCTTCCCTCTAGTTGGGTGGTTGTGCCCCTTGTATGGGTGATTTAGCTCCAAAAATGACCAATCCCATCTTCCATCCAAGTCATTCTATTAGCCGTTTTTTGTCATCTTCCGTCATTTTCACCCATTTTCAGTGAATAGGTGTGTGCCACCTTCTGAGTAAGTTTTCCATTATTTTGGGTGAATTTTCCCCCTAAACAGCTAATCTCATCTTTCATTCAATCAATCCATTCATCCATTTCACACATCTATCTCATTGTTCTGAGAGTCAATCTCACCTTCTGAGCATCCGTTTCCTCATTCTGAGTATCTACCCATACATTCTAAGCTTTCATCTTCTCGTTCTAAGAGTCCGTCTACCCTTTCGAGCATCCCTTTCCTCGTTCTGAGCATCCATTTTCTGGTTTTGAGTATTCCTTAATCCATTCTAAGCTTTCATCTCCTCATTTCAAGAGTCATTCTACCCTTTCAAGCATCCCTTTCCTCATTCTAAGCATCTATTCTCTCATTTTGAGCATCTATCTCCTCATTTCAAGTATCGATCTACCTATTTTGTAAGTCTATCTACTTGTTCCAAGGGTCTGTCTAACTATTCTAGGAGTCCAAAAACTAGATAGGTGGCCCCTCCCTAAGAGGGGCAACCAGGCCCACGGAATAGGTGACCAAGCCTAATGCATAGGCGACCATGCCCTAGACATAGGTGACCAAGCCTAGTGGATAGGAAACCTTGCCCTCCAATCCATTTGCATCTTCCATTCACCAGTGATCTTCACTTCATTCCATCTATAGGTCATCCATTCATCATCTAAATCAAATAGGCACATCTTAGAATGACTCTAAGTTATGTATCCACAATCATTTTCTTGATCCAAATCCCCTAAACTTCATTTTAGAGGTTATTATCCAAATTGACTTAGGTGTCTGCATTTGATTGGCATTAGTCACATCTACTCAAGACTGTCATCCGTCTTGAGTCGGTTATCATCTTTGGCCCAATCAATCCTCTTTTAATCTCAAGGTGGATTCAGTGCCACAATCATCTATTTATCCTTTTATCTTATCAATTAGTGCCTTAAGTCACCTAGGGTGATCTCTGAATGTGATTTAGAATCCCTTTCATCATCCTATTTAATCCATCATCTAATCTTATCAAATTGTATTATCAATCCATCTTATCCAGTCTAATCCCATCACATCCTCCAATCATCCTAATTTGAGCTTTGATCCAATCCAAATTTGAGCTTTAGTCCACCTATATCCAAGATCTTCTGATATCAAAACAAATCTTTACCTTTTCATCATCTTTTCTTTCCTTCTAATTGTCTATTCCCATCTTTTCAATTTGTATCCATCACATTTGACATCATGAATCCTTATCCTCCATCGATGCAACCAAAAATAGTAGTCAAGGGGAATCCTAATTATGTTGATAACAATAACGAAAGTCTTGATGATCAAGATGTATATGACATAGATCCCCTTGATGCTATCATTGCTAGAAAGCTTTCCCCAAGTGTCATACAAAGTCCAATCACCTCTCTGAGCTATCCCATTACATCTCCATTCACACCTAATAACGCTCCTTATGCTACCTTTGACAAGGGATATCCATTATCTTCCTCACATGCATCTCCATCATATCCTTCCTCTACATCATTTTCTTATCCACCACCCACATCCTCTTATCCCAATCTATCCTCCCAATCTTCCCATCCTAATCTACCATCCCAATACTCCTATTATAATTCCCCATCCATGTTCCCCTATCTTAATCCTCCTTGCTAGTCTACCCATTCTAATCCTATGTCCACACCTTATCTTAATCTTACACCCCCATTAACCTATCCTAATCCTATATCCACATCTTCCTATCCTAAACCACCATCCCAATATTCCTATCTTAATTCCTCATCTACTTCCTCCAACATCAACCAACCACCTATAGCTTCCTATTCTAGTATGTTATCATGATATTCTTACCTTAACCCTCAATCTAATCACAATCCCCCCTCCAATCCTAATCCTCCATCTACTATTAGTCTCCCATCCAATCCCATTCCTCCATCCAATCCTAGTCCACCACTCCATAATCCCAATCCTTCACAAATCCCTAATCCTTCATCTATGCCCATCACCCCAACTAAACCTAGAGTATGCACCATTCTCACCCCAAAAGTTCTCCAAGGACTTATGACAAAGAAGACATCCCCCACTCCACACATTGCAGTCATGGAACCATGATATCCCAATCCATCATCTACGGTCACTAGTTATGAGACCCTTATCCTCACCACACCTATCATTGATGTTACCACCCCTAGCACCTTCTATCCAAAAATCCAAAAAAAAAAAAAAGGAAAAAAAGTAAAAACAAAAGAAGTAAAGAGAAATAATTCGTCCAATGGTGAAAACTTGGCAAACAAGCACCTTGGATAAGTACCATGATGAAAACCTAGAAAGCATGCATCATGCATAAATCCCATCCATCTCTTTCCACACTTGGAGGCAACTGCATCCCCTTCAGCCATCTCCTCCATCCAACATATCTTCCACATTCTACCTATCATGTCCCATTTATCCCAATCCCTCCATCCTCCTTGTGATCTTGATATAGATAGGGGAAAACATATATACATGTTTTGGACACCTCTTGGAATACATCCCCCTCACCTACACACTATCCTAATCCTTATCCACACCCATCTTCCTTCATATCCATGCATCCTATCCATATCCATCTCACTCCCTTATTTTCCCATCCTTCTATCTCACATCCCTCCTGCCTCGCCACACATGACATACCTAGAGTGGGGGCATTTACCACTTTTGTGACATAGTACTTGGAGATCATCCTTTTCTATCTCCCAATCCTTATCTTTCTACCCATCCATCCATCATAGTATCCCTTTCATCTCCCCATCCTTATCCCTATATCCATCCATCTTCCAAACCCTTACCTTTCTATCTATCATTCTCGTAACCTTTTCCCCATTCAAATCTATATCCCTTTTATCCATCCATCCTAGCATCTTCCTATCTCCTTATCTTTATCTATCCATCCCTTCATCTTTATCCTCATCCCATCTCATAATCCCTTGTCATTGGTATCTAGCTATAGGCTTCTTCCCATGCCATCCAATTCCATCTATCTCATCACCATCACTCCCCCTTCTTTCATGCATCTTTCTAGTCTCCTATCACTTCTCATTACTCATCTCTCCATCATATCATCCTCCCAATTCATCTTTTGATGATTGAGATAACTATCCCATCCCTCAGCTTCATGCAATTTCCATCATCCTATCTTATCTACCAAATCTATCTTATCTCATCGTATTAGTCCCATCATTTTATCCACTTATCATGGTCATCTCATCATCCTTTATCCATGGTCGGTCATTGGTTTTTGTCGAACTACGTTGCCCCTACACTTTCACGTAGGCAAGGTTGATCATTTGATCTGCCCCCAGGGCTACTTTTTTTTCTGTCTTATCTTTTTCATCCATCAAGGTCTCCATCATCCTCTTTCTTCTTTTATCCATAGTCAGTTGTCAACCTTTCATCGAACTACGAGGGCTCTACGCTTTCAACCAGGCAAGGCTAATCTTTGATGTGCCCCTAAGCCCCTAGGTCTTTAGGGTGTGTCAGTCTTGTGTCTTGTGTCTTATGTTATATTTCCAAGTATGTCCTTATCTAGCTAGTTCTTAACAAATGAGATCGACTCATATCATGAGATCCAATCAACTTCGAGTATCCTATGTCATATCAATTTTTTAGTTTAGTATCCATCTTTGGTCTCAACAAGAGGCATCCTTCCTACCAGATCTTATCAACCCCATCAATCATCTTGATCCTATGGCAACAAACATTTGAAATTGATTGTGATCTTTTGATACTTTTTGCATTTTTTTTATCATGTGAGCTTCCTATTATCACTTCTCAAGGCTGCCATGATCTATCATATCATGGTGTTTTTTGACATGTCAACATAGGGGCATATCTTGATCTTTTTGCTTTGTTGTTGTTTTCTTGGTTGTCCCACATAGTACCCACCAAGATCATTGTGGTATTGTGTTACGTTGGGGCATCCTCTTGTACTTGTGGTTATTTGAATTCCTAGCCTAACCAAGGTCTTCATGAATTTGGGGTGTTGGAATAGCCTTCTTGTCTATTGTGTTTGTTTTATGCATTAGACACTAATTTGCCTTGGTTTCATATACCTTGGCAACTAGTTTCTTATACTATAGCAAAAATTAGTGCTCCAAAAATGGAAAATCACTTTAGGATTGCATTTCATGATCAATTCCATTGCATCACATTTATCCAATCTAAGCATCTTTTCCTCCATCATTTTCATTCTTTTCATCCATCTCACATCTCAATCCAATCCTTATCCATTTAGTCTAGCAAAAATCATCTAATCACATCCTTGGTCTTGTTCCCAGCCTTGCTACAATCCTTGATCCAATCATCATCATCATTGTCATCATCCTTAGGATGTATCCTTCCCTCATCAACAACACTTTTGTCATCATCACCAGGATGTATCCTTCCTTATCCTCATGTTGTTTCGGGATATATCCTTCCCTCATCAACAACACTTTCATCATCATCGTTGGGATGTATCCTTCCTATCCTTTTGTGTTTTTTCAAGATATATCATTCCCTCATCGACAAAACTCCATCCATCATCAATCCATTTTAGGCTTGTAGCTTGATTGGGGAAACATCACATTTGTGCTTGATTTTATCTCTTCCTCTTGTGTCATCCTCTCTTATCCATCATTTTGCATCATCTTACCCATCTCCCCTTTCATCATTTCATCCATTTCGAGAGCACATTCGTGTTCTCTTGAACCCGCATGTCCTCTTGAGGGGGAATCCTCCATCCCTAATCTTCACCTTCACTCCCATCATCTTTCTTCCCATTCACTCCTTTGAATGACTGTGGCATCTTTCCCAATCTAACTATCTTCTTCTGGGTTCTATGTTTTAATATTCTTTGAAATGATGCTACTTCGTAACACCATCTCAAAGAGGGGCAAAATGTAGACACCTAAATTTGGACACTTACATTTTTCCAAATTTATCCCTTTTCATCTAAACACCCTCTTATTTACATTAATAGGTAATATTTCCATTATCTAATTAATATCTTTAAATTCTTCTAAATCCCTAAGGTATTTAGTTAATAATTAGATACCTTACCCTTTATCCCCCTTTTCCCTTAAAGAATTAAATAAATAATACATTTATTTAGTTCCTCACATGTCACATCCTCCAACTTTTGCAAGTTGGATCCCAATCTTCATTAGCTACTAACTTTCTTCTAATAAGTGATTAGTCAATTTAATCAATCCCCCTTTAGTCAACTCTCTCATCCCCCAAGGAATTTTTAATTCCTTTTTGTCTTCCCCATGTGAATTTAAAATTCGCTTTTAGTCCTCCAAGGTTCTCCTCTTCTCCATGTGATCATTGCTCGAAGTCACATCAGTCACATGGGTTAGAAACCTTGTATTATAAGTTCCTTGTCTTATCATCAAGATATCCCCAATCATGTGAATTTAAAATTCACTTTTATTCCTCCAAGGAATCTCCTCTTCCCCATGTGATCATTGAGGGGTCACATCAGTCATCCCAAGTACTTTTCCTTCTTCCACATCACTTGTCCTTTTTCCACATCATTTGTACCTTTTCCATCTCACCATGTCCTTTGGACACTTCATCCTCCACATGGAAAGATGTGAGGGCTTGTGAGTCCTCAACTCACAATAGCCCTTCATCTTGGCCATGGTGGCTCAATCCTGACCATTGAATTCTCTATCTTCTATAAATAATCCCCCTTCTCGTTCATCCAGGGACCTTATACATTTTTATCACACTTATACTCTCAAGTCACTTAAGCACTTCTTTGCATACTTAGTTTTCATCCTTCATTATTGCACACGTTTAAGCTTTTATCCCATCCTCTTGCATCCATTTTTCTTAGAATATCACATAACCACCTTTATCATTTGCATCTTCCATTGCATCTTCACCCCTTTGCATCTCATTTTAGATCATTTTCCATCCAAGGAGCACACACTCAAGCTGCATCAAGGGCCAACCAAGGATCAACACAAGTAAAAGGTATACCTTCTTGTTTTTTATCTTTATTTTATTTGTGTTCAACGTAGCCCAATCTTGAGGTGGTCTAGTGTTGTTTTATCTTGCATTCCTTAATTAGTTTTGCATATTAGGAGGTAATAACACTTGCACACAAGTATATATGCATATTCCACACAAAAAGGTTTCACAAGTCAAGACTATCAAGAATAATGCAAGCTTATCCCAAACTAAGAAATAAACCAAGTTTATAAAAGAAAGCTTTACATGCATTTAAAATAATATTTCCACAAAAAATGGCATTTGTAGACAAATAACATGTCAACATAAAGAGATTAGAGAAATAGAAATAAACATGCCTAGAATTATAGCTCCAATTGATATTACTACTTTCCAAGCTCAACCTCCACAATCATGCTTGTTATTCCTTCTAAGCTCAACCTATCTCAAAATTCTAGCCTCTTCATAAAGAACTCTACACAATTGCAAATTCACAAAACAACTCTTTTTCTCACAAAATATCTCGAAAATACACTTGCACAAAAAACTATAATAAGATAATGAATGAAGAAATCAAAATGAAATAGTGTAAGAAAAGGTAGAGGGGCTACCTCTATCTATACTTAAAATTGATCAACTTAATGCTATAAACAAGCTACTAAATTCAACACCTTTTCTTGTCTTACTAACACCACTCAATAGTAAGACTAATTCCTCCTCTAAATGCATCAACTTAGCCATTTATAATGAAATGTGGTTGCTTCAAACTATCAATATACAACACATAAATAATCCACATTTTTCTAGCTTTGTAGAATGGATGAGTCGCCTCTATTCAAGTAACAAGCATGACTCTTTTATTGAGTCAAAGCACAACATAACATATCTATAGGTTTCCTAATTGTTTATGCAAGTCGACTAACCTCATGAGCTTCAACCATATTTGCTTTGAAAAATTCTGCTTACTTATTTTCAACTGAGTGTGGGAAAGACTTCTATTTGCTTCATTCTTCCTTACATGGAATTGCCTACTTTACACCTCAGCATGCTTATGTGTGGGTTTTACATTATCAACAACTTAATGATCATATTGAAACACCTCTGAATAGAACAACTTATATGCCTTACAAAATAATGAAATATTACTCATGTTGCAAATATTTTATACTATTATTCTATGCACTGACTTATTCTTATCTCATGCACTTTGATTTATTCTATGTGCAAGTTTAAACTCTCATTTATGTTCTTTCTATGTGTTGGCTTAAAGACAATATAATGTTGGCTTACATTTTAGCTGATTACCTTCAAAATGTCTCACACTATATATATACAATATGTTTACTTTCTAAACATTTCAAAATGCATTCATTATTATATATAGGGTATGTGTAGGATCATCATGGAAAAAACAAGCCCTTAAGTGACAAAAAAATCAGAAAAATTAGAGTTAGGCAACTTGACGTAAAAATTTGAATAAGTTATCTATATTATTTCAAAAATATGTAAGAATAGAAGCTATAGAAAATTGAATGTAGTTTCTAAACTACTAGGTTTATTTATTAAAAAAATCTATTTGGTGAAAATTTGAAATTTCAATGCAGTAGTACTTAAATTTCATGGAAAAAATAAGAAGTAGGTATCTTTTTGGCCACCCTAACCACAATAAAATGATAATATTTTTTTATAAGATTTTAGATATAAGTAGAGGACTCATGTCCCAATGTGATGCATATTTTATTATCATTTTTTTTAAAGTAAGTAATTAATTATGAATTTTTATTACAACTTTTAAAATATAAAAAACTTGTATGTCTGACCACTTTAACTTGGTCAAAACTTCATGATTTTTTTTAATCCTATAGTATGCAAAGCATAGAATGTGATGGATATTTTGGATTTTAAAAATGTGATATCGTTTGAAAGCTATAAATGTTTTTCAATCATCCTATCAATCAGGATTTTAGTCGTAATTGAAATAGAAAATAAATAATAATTATTTATTAAATTCAAAGTAAAGCATAATTTATATTGGTGGGAAACTAAGAATCTCTTTTAAAAATAATTTTCGTTTCATCAATTTTGGGTAAAAAAATATCCTCAGCCACATACCCTACACATACCCATCATATTGCCACTTTTTGGCCCATCATGATCCTGCACATACCCATAATGATATGTATATTATAATATATATATATATATGTACATAAAAGCATTGTTCGATATTTAAATATATTCACAATTATATATGATATTATATATATACATATATATTAATATGTATGTATAGGTATATGCATAAATGCACCCATATACATATACATATACATATATATATATATACCATTATTTTTAATATCAAAATATACACGTATATTTACATATTCATCGACTGGTATATATGTGAAGTGTACATATATATGTCACACTTTTCCAATTGATATTCTTATGTATAAGATATATCGATTTATGAGTATGCATAGATACATCTACCCATGTATACACATGCACATATATATTCACATGCATGAGTTATCGTAAACATGTACATATATACATATATACATTCTATGTATACACTTATCGATTAATATATAAATATAAAAACATGAAGAACTTTCACTTATCACATATTCCCAATCAAGAATAATAAAAGACCAAAATCACAAACCAATACAAAAAATTCCCAAATCAAGACTGTAGATTACTTACCATTTCCCCAACTAACTTTACTTGACTTGACCAAACTAGGATGTAAGTACTGTCTGTTAAAAGTCAAAAAAAAAGTAAAGAGAAATAATTCATCCAATGGTGAAAACTTGGCAAACAAGTGCCTTGGATAAGTACCATGATGAAAACCTGTAAACAGGTGTCATGTGTAAATCCCCCATCCAACTTACTTCCTCACTTGGAGGAAATTGCATTCCCTTCACCCATCTCCTCCATCCCACCTATCTTACACATCTTGTCTATCATATCCCATTTATCCCAATCCCTCCATCCTCCTTGTGATTTTGATATAAATAGGAAAAATCATATATACATACTTTGGACACCTCTTGGCATACATTCCCCTCACCCATACACTATCCTTGAGTCCAACACTACCTTCCCTATCCACCTGTCATGCTACCATTAGTCTCCCTTCCTTATCCATGTATCCTATCTACATCCATTTTCCTCCCTCATCCACCCATCCTATCCCAACTCCTCCATTTATACCCTTTATCTTCCCATCCACTCATCTTTCGTCCATCCTGCCTCATCACACATGACATATCTAGAGTGGGGACATCTACTTCCTTTGTGACATAAGTCCTTGGAAACATCATTCATCCATCGTATCATCCCCTCCATCTACCTAACCAGTAACCTTTTCCTCATCCAATTCCTTATCCCTCTATCCATCCATTACAACATCCCTTCCATATCCCCATGCTTATGTTCCTATCCATCCAAACAATCCCTTCCACCTCCAAATCCTTATCCCTCTATTCATCCATCCTATCATATTTTCATCCCCTTATCTTTATCTATCCATACCTTTATCCCTATTTTTCCCTTTCATCTCATAATCCCTTGTCATTGGTATCTAGATATAGGCTCCCCCTCATGTAACTCAATGCCATCTATCTCACTATCATCAATCCCACCTCTTTCACACATCTCTCCAATCTCCTCTCCCTTTTCATCACTTATCTATCCATCATATTATCATCTCAATTCATTTTTTTATAAGTGAGACAACTATCCCATCCCTAAGCTTCATACAATCACCATCAGGTCAGTCATGTCTCATCATAATGACTCCATCATCTTATTTGGTTATCATATTTATCTCATCATACCTTATCCATTGTTAATCTTTGGTCTTTTGTCAAACTACGTTTCCCTTGCCCTTTCACATAGGCAAGGTTGATCTTTTGATCCACCCCTGGGGCTTTGGTATATCCTATCTTTGTTATCCATGATCGGCCCCTAAGCCCCTAGGTCTTTAGGGTATGTATGTCTTGTGTCTTGTCTCTCGTTTCTTGTGACATGTCGTCAAGTATCTCCTTACCTAGTTGGTTTGTAATAAATGATATCCACTAGTATTACGAGGTTCAATCCATCTTAAATGTCCCGAGTCATGTTGATCACTTAGTTTAGTCTCCATATTTGGTCTTAAAGGGATGTATCCTTCCTAACAGACCACATCAATCCCATCCACCTTCTGATCCTATGGCAAAGGAAATTTAAAATTTATTGTGATCTTTTGCTACTTTTGGCATTTGGTTTATCATTTGAGCTTCCTATCATACGTCGTCAGGGTCTTCATGATCCATCATATCATGGTGTGTTTTGACTGGTAAACATAGGGGCATATTCTTGATCTTTTTCTTGTTTTTTTCTTCTTGGTTGTCCCACGTAGTACCCACCAAGATCCATGCAGTCTTGTCTTATGTTGGGGCATCCTTTGTGCTTATGGTTATCCCAATTCCTGGCCTGACCAAATTCATCATGACTTTGGGGTGTTGGGATAGCCTCCTTATTTTTTGTGGCAATCCCATGCATGTGATACAAAGTCTCCTTGGTTCCTCATAACCTGGTGCATAGTATCTCATGCTATATTAAATTAAGTGCTCATCACATGGCAGCATAGCACATAACACTTCACCCACTTGATTTGGTTACTATCCATTTATCCTTCATCACTCTCCCTCATCATCTCTTCAATCTTCTTGGGATAATATATATTGGTTATTCTAAGCATCTTTTCGTCAATCCTCATCATTTCATATTCTTTTTTATCTTCTTAGAATAATATAGATTGGTTATTCTAAGCATCTTTTCATCCATCTCGCATCTCAATCCAATCCTCATCCATTCAATCTAGCACAAATCATCTAATCAAATCCTTGGTTTCATTCCCATCCTTGCTACAAGCCTAGATCCAATCCTCATCATCATCATCATAATTGGGATGTATCCTTCCCTATCCTTTGGTGTTGTTTTAGGATGTATCCTTCCCTCATCAACAACACTTTCATCATCACTCTCATCATCATCATCATTGGGATGTATCATTCCCTATCCTTTTGTGTTGTTTCAGGATGTATCCTTCCCTCATCAATAACTTTCAACAACACTCTCATCATCATAATCAGGATGTATCCTTCCCTATCCTCGTATTGTTTTGGGATATATCATTCCCTCATCGACAATTCTCTACCCATCATCAACCCATTTTGGCTTGTAGCTTGACTAGGGTAACATCACCTTTGTCCTTAAATCCATTTGTGTTTCACAATCTCCTATCACTTATCATCCTATCTTATCCATCACTTTTCATCATCTTCCTCATATACCCTTCCATCGTCTCATCCATTTCGAGAGCACACCCGTGTTCTCTTGAACTTGACTATCCTCTCAAGGGGGCATCCTCAATCCCTAATATTCATCTTCACCCCCATCATCCTTCTTCCTAGTCACTCCTTTGATGAATGGGGCATCTTTCCCAATCTAATCATCTTCTTCTTGGTGCTATCTTTTAATCATCTTTGAAATAATGCTACATTGTAACACCATCCCAAAGAGGGGAAAAATGTAGACATCTAAAATTGACCACTTACATTTGGTCAAATTTACCCTTTTTCATCTAAATATCCCCTTATTTACATTAATTAGGTAATATTACTATTATTTAATTAATACCCCTAAAGTCCTCTAAATCCTTAAGGTATTTAGTTAAATAATTAAATACCTTATTGTTTATTTCCCTTTTCCTCAAAGAATTAAACAAATAATACATTTATTTAATTCCTCACATGCCACATCCTCCATCACTTTTTCTTAATCTTAATCCACCTCCCAATCCTATCCTATCATTAGGGGTGTGCACATGTCTAATCCATGATTAGGATGTGTCATATCCTCCAACTTTTGCAAGTTGACTCCTAATCTTCATTAGCCACTAATTGTCGTCTAATCATTGATTAGCTAGTCTAATCAACCCCTTTTAGTCAACTGTCTCCATCCCCCAAGGACTTTTTAATTCCTTTTTATTTTCTCAAGGTCCTCTCATGTGTTACATCCTCTAACTTTTGCAAGTTGGTTCATAATCTTCATTAGCCACCTAACTGTCTTCTAATCATAGATTGGTTAGTCTAATCACCCCTGTGGTCAACTCTCCCCATGCCCCAAGGAATTTTTTTAATTATTTTTTGTCTTCCCAAGACCCTCTAATGGAATTTTTAATTCCATTTACAATCCCCATGTCCTTCCCAATGGAATTTTAAATTTCTTTAGTCAACTTTTTATCTTAGCCCTTTATCTTTTTCTCTCTTTCAATCTCCACCATCCATTTGATCTTCCTAAGTTAAATGGCTATCACTTAGCCTTTTTGTTTCTCTCCTTTTTGCATTCTTCTCTCACACAAACTCTCAAGCATTCAACCACACTCTCTACCAAGCTCTCTCATTCTCTAGCAACCCTAACCATTCTCAAGCATTCATACTCTCCATCATACACTGTCATCTTGCATCCATAACCAAAAACCACCATTTTTGCATCAAAATAAAGCTAGAACAAGCTATTATGCTATCGAAATTGATCTAAAAGCACACAAATCAAGCTATCAACAAGGCCAATGAACCAATCAACTTGGGTAAGGTTAAAAACTTGTTTTTATCTTTTCTTTGTTCAAGTTCAACTAGGTCAATCTTGAGGTGTTGTTGTGTTTCCCTTTGATTGCATTTCATCCATTTCACATCTTAGACTAGGGGATTTTCATTGCACACGCCTACATTTTAAACCTCCTATTTTTGTTATTTCAAACTATAAATTCAAGGTTAAATTTTACTAAGTTTCACCTCAAATTTTATGAGAACTTCACTTGAGAGAACTTTGAAGAGAAATTTCACAAGAGCAAAGTTGGTGATCAAAACCATTCAAGAGAAAAATTGTCAAATATTTATCGCAACATTCAAGATCCAATCATCATGTCAAAGTCTTCTTCCATCATGGAAGCTTTTGGAGCTAACATTGTGATGTAGGTTTCAAGATCAAGTTCAAGCATTCAAGCATCAATTTTAGTATCAAGAGCCACATCCATTGAAGTCATTTCATGCAAATTGCAAATCTACATTCAAAGGTTCATTTAATGGTTTGTTGAGTGGTAACATAGAATTCTTCATTCTTCATTCCCTCTTTAATGATTTATTTCATTTTAAGGTTTGATTACCAAAATGAGGTTTGACCAAGGTAAACCCCTATTCACCAAAAATAAACAATTTTTCTCTCTTGTGTTTGTGTTCCAAATTTAGGTTGAAGAAGGATTCAAGATCTCTTGAAGTACAAGATTGCAAAATTTGTCAAAGTTGCAAAAGTTGTCAAAGTTATTGTCAAATCAAAGAATCTAACCTATAGATCTGATTTTTGACTTTCTAAAACTGAGACCTAGACAAATAAGAAGCTACAAATAAGTATCAGAGGCTCCCAAAATATTTTTGTAAACCCTAGCAAAAGACCCATTCGCCCATGGGCGAATGAGTCCTAGACAACTTCTAGAAAGTGACTTTTGGTGACTATTAAACATCTTTATACCCTTCAAAGATTTTCAATTAGTTTTTTGTTTATGCTAGAATATTGAGTTTTATATTGGTGTTTCAAGTTTGAGTTGGCATAATTAGGTTGATTTTCTATTTTTAGTTTTTCTCCCAAAAGTATTGTTTGAACTTGACCCTCATCCTCAAAGCATAAGAAAATCTGAAGATTCTCACATTGAGTTGATTCACCTAAGGGTTTTTGGTCAATTATTTGTGGGTACCTCATTTCCTAATGAAATAAAGGAAAATAGGTCTATCTATTATCATATTGGTGAACCCCCCTTTTTCTTCTTTCTCCCCCACTAAAACACCACCTATTTTTCATTGTTTCAATAATTTTGTTAGGTTTTCAATTGGATTATTTTTTTTGGATCCGTTCTATAGACCAACATAGTTCTCTCCAAAAAATCCTATACAAAATACCCAACAAATTAGTTTGTTATAGATGATAAATTTTAAGCCCAACCTATAATATTTGTTAATTGAAACTTCACTAATATTTTTTAAAATGAAGAAATATGCATTATATAGTTCTAAAATAAAGAACCAAAAAAAAAGGAATGCAAGAAAATAAGTCAGACTTAGCTACATTTAAAGCATTCACACCCTCTCCACTTAAAAATATTATTAAAACTAAGAATAAACTAATTTAGAGATTGAAAACCCATTGTCATAATGATGCTTGAATAGAACCATGCTTTTCCTTGTGAAAATAACTATGTTTATGAACACAAAATCTAGAAGCATTCTTAACACCCTACAACATATTAACTTCATGTAAGACAACATCAAAGCACTAGAAAAGACACATAGCCTTCAAACTATAGAGAACAAGAGAAACCATTTAAATATTCATTTTAGAAGCACCCAAAAAAACCATAACCTTCAAGAAAAAATGAGAAAAAAAGAATCTAAGAAAACCATAAGAGGACAAGAGAGAAAAATATACCATATGAAAAACATTTCAAAAAAACACCGAACCTCCGAAGTACCTCAAAACTCAATGTATTAGGTACCAAATGAATCGTTGAGTTTAAAAAGAGGATACAGACTTGTCGTTTGCAGTGTGTTACTAGCCTAAGAAATATAAGGACTCGAGCTTGGCGTGGGAAGTAGAAAACAAAATAGAGGGTATAAAATTCACTAAAACATTTCTGGTACTTCTCTTACATGTAGCAATAATGAAATTTACGGTCTCTAAAATTACATCAGCTCAAATCCAGCAATAACAATTGTACCCTGCTCCTCTACCCTAGGTAGTGCATTGCTCACGAGAGATGAAAAGAGTAAGGCGTTCACCAAAGTTACGCACGTTTCCAAAGGTGAATGGTCCAGATTCACATCCAAAGAGTTAAAATTGGAACTCTATTTACTCCACCGATGATGTACCACCGTACTTGAACTGGCGTATTTACTCCACCAAAACTAGCTGTATCTCATCTGGGCGTAGGATAAATCTTTAGTACGACCTCACCGTATCCATTAAATATCCAGCTACGACAGCCAAATTTCCATTGAATTCTACTTGAAGAGAAAACAAATAGCAGGACACAACACTAAAATATTTCTGGTACTTCTCTTACATGTAGCAGTAATGAAATTTACGGTCTCTAAAATTATATCAGCTCAAATCCAGCAATAACAATTGTACCCCGCCCCTCTACCCTAGGGTAGTACGACATCACCGCGTCATTAAATATCCAGCCATGATAGCCATATTCCCTTGAATTTTAGTTGTGTAAAGATCAGATTGCAAGACATATCTTCACTACCGTCCACTCAATACGGTGCATTCAGAACCATTTATAAATGGTAATTAGGTTGCATTTCACTTTCTGAACGAACCATAGACTCATTAAAATAAATATATTACTCTTTACAAATTTAAAAAAATGGTACACTTATTAAAATCACATAGCCTCACATCCAACAGTAACAATTGGACCCCGCCCAACTACCGGCCCCTCTAACCTGGGGCATTGGTCACCAAGAATAAAAAGGAGAAGGCGTTATCAAAAGTTACGCACATTTCGACAGGCGAAAGGTGCAGATTCAATCTAATGAGTTAAAATTCCAACTCTATTTACTATACCGATGATTTACCATTGTACTTGAACTGGCGTATTTACTCCACCCAAACCAATTGTATTTCAGGGAAAAAGCTACTCGTAGACTATGTAACATGATATCGTACCCCCCATACCCCATGCCACGCATGGACAAAAGACACCATCGGAAAGACTTGAGAGACGGCTAGCTGCATGTGTTAGGTGTCGTCACCAGAAAGGGACACGTGGCTTGGCGGGAAAGTAAAAAAACTAGACAAAATGCACATAACATCACAATTTTCTAGTTTGGTGGGTGGCATGGGAGGAGGTGTGGGTGAGGAAAATGGAGTTGCACGCTGCCAAACCACATTTTGATTTTGCAGTTTGCTGGTTGGGGAGAGATGCACGGCCAAAGAAAATGGAGTTGCAAGTGGTCAAACCAACAAAAAGCTATGAAACACATTCGACACCCGCGACGTGAACATGTATGTTTTCGCCATTGTATATACCATTTTTCTATTTTGTAGGGACTGTGAAGCACGACTGTTAAATGGGTTTTTGTGAAGCAACATGAACTATGAAGCATGACTATTAAATGAGTTTTCTGTGAAATGAAAATAAAATGTTTTGTTTGCGTGTAGGGCTTTCTATGAAATGAAAATAAAATGTTTTGTTTGCGTGTAAGGTTTTTAGCTGTTTATGATTTTTTTTTTTACGAGGGTTTTGAAATTGACTGTAATCAGTTAAAGGGGTTTTTATTTGGAATGCAGAGGTGTTTTGTGTGTTTTTGTGAGTTTTTGTGTTGGCGTTTAAATTTTTTCTTTTGGTTGTTCCTTGTGAAGATAGGTTTTGATTGATAGCAAGATTAGTGGAATTAAAAATGTGGGTTTTTGTGTCGTGAAGATGGGTTTTCAAAAAACATTATGTGGGTTGCATATTTGAAAAAACATTACAAGCTAGCGGGTTTTCAAAATCAGAATTTGGAATGGAGAGAAAGCCCAGAACCTTACACGCAAACAAAATGTTTTATTTTCTGATTGACATTCTCATTTTGAACAACTCTTTGCTACAACCAAAATGGCATTTAACTCCTCTTCATCTGATTGAAACAAATAAAATGCTCATTAATGTTGCTACTGGTGGTGCTTCTGTTCCTACAGCTGTTCCTCACACTTCGAGTGTGCATCATCATTTAGAGGAGAGATTTGGCTTCTTGAACATTGGTGTTCTCACTTCGAATCCTGTTCTCAAGCCTTCCATTCCATCTCCTCCACCTCCTGTTGCTTCTTCTGTTTCAGTGCATCAAGATCCAGTTAATCATACATCTTTGGAGGTTTCTATTGAGTCTTCACCTACTTCGAGTTCTTCATTTGTTGAGGTCACACCTGCTTTTGTGGAGACATCTTGGGTTGCACCTTCTTCACCTTCAGAGATTGCTTTCATTCGGCCTCTTCCCTCTCACTTCTTTCAGGAGATGCAGTTTCTTCAATTCTTTTGGAGTTACTTCATTATGGGGTTAATCTGTGGTCTCTTTCTTCCTCTCTTATGGGGGGATTCGTTCATGTATCTTTGTAATGGATGGTGTCCTTGGGGGGTCTTATGGAGTCCTCCATCTTTCATCACTTAGGTATTTTATTGCATTTTATTTTGGGGAGGAGTTTTTTTCCCATGTGGTTTTCTCCTTTACCCCGTTTGATTTAGTTTGCACTGCATTTGTAAATGAGTACCTGATCAGGCCTTGTTGCCGGGACTCATCTTTGCATAATAATTTGCTTCTCCCTAAGTTGCACTTATGGGGGGGTGTTGGTGTAATTAATTATTTAATTACACTTTAGGGTGTGTGCAAGAAGTTGAGTCCACGAAACGTGGAAGTTTTTTGCCTTAGCCAAAAAATTGAAATCGGCATCGAAGAAACGGGATCCCGATTTAATAAACGGGATCCCGATTTTTGGGATCGATTTTACGCGGGATCCGATTTAATAAGCGGGATCCCGTTACGATTCGGATCAGGAGCACGAACAAGCAAGATCAGCTTTTAAAAATCGGGATCCCGTTTCCCGTCGGACTCCGAACCAACGAGGACGGAACGGGATCCCGATTTGAAAAATACGGGATCCCGATTTATAGAGAACGGGATCCCGAGTTATATAAATCGGGATCCCGTTTTATACTGTTATTTATTTTTAAAAAAAAGCAGTTTTCACTGCTGCGAACGGGACCCCGAATTGCTTGGCGACAGCGACATCAACATCAACTACAGGTACGCCACTTCTTCACATTTTTTTAGTTTGAATTGAAATTTTAAAAGAAATACGTTAATTTACATGTTTTTTTTTCAATTTATGTCACGTTTTAATGCTTTTTTTAATTGTTATATTAGAATTCAATAGTTGCAAATTAGATGAAAACTTGCAATGAAATTTAAACGTTTTTTAATAAAATTGAGAAAAAAAACATTGAATTGTGTGTTAGAAACAAATTTTAACTTTTAAATCTTAAATTGATCAATTAAACCCAAAAAAAATTGATTTTGAAAACCTTAATTGAAACAAAACAAAAAAATTTGCATTTCAAAACCCTAGAGATCGAAATGAAATAAAACATCGCATTTACAAATCCAAATCGAGCTTTTTGAAACCCTAAATTCAAATCAAACGAAAAAAATTGAATTTGAAAACCCTAGTTTGAATTGAAACGAAAAAAAATCATTAAAAACCCTAATTGTTTAAAACTGAAACCTTAAATTGAATTGGAACAAAAAAAATTGTTAAAACCCTAAGTTTGCTAAACCGTAGACCCTAAACTGTAAAATCTAAACCCATAATACTAAAGCATTTGAAATTTATGAACCCTAGACCCTAATCTTTCATTGGACATACCTAAAATTATGTAGGTTCAATATCAAGAATGGGTCTATTTGGTAGATTTATGAAAACTATTTTGAATGTCTAGAATGCCATAAAAGTATAATTATAGCAATTCCAATTGGAAACACTTCCAGATACATATATATCATAGATAATAATCCACCCATCCTCAATCATAATGGATTATTTGACAATTAAGAGAGATTCAATTTAACCATAAAATTACCTATATTTTGATACTATATAGATTTATGTGGAAGGATAGAAATGCATCAATATGCTTTGTGCCATATTTTATGAATATTAATATTTAAGAAAAATCTAGATAAGATTGACCTAAGTAGATGATTTATGTAAGGGCTTTTTAGTGAACAAGTGACACACCATGGAGATAGGGATGGTACTTAAATTCTTATTTATAAATATAGTTTACCCCCTTTAAATTTGTATTTGGTTTTTATAATGAGTTGAAATTATCAATGTGTTACATAAAAGAAATTTGTGCTTAGATATATTTAAATTATATAATAAAGATCTATAGTTATATAAAATAGGGAATCCAACATGAGGAATAAACCTTTAATGTGCCATTGTGTGCATCTAATTTATGCCAATGATTTAGTAAGAGTGATCGTCTAAGAGGATGAAATTTAAGCCTTGAAAAATTGTAAGATCTAACACTATTTTAATGTAGTTTTATATGTGTGTACATGTCCACTATGTTTTTTGAGTTTATGTTAATGTAAGATAAGGAGGATTGGTGGATATATTTGAAATCTAAAGAAAAAACAAAAATGATGTGAATATATAGATATATATTTGTAAAATGATTCTTTAACTTATCTATATTAAACATTGTATATTATCTCTATATTACTATCATGGCTTGATTTTCATTATGTCTACTAAATGTTGCTATATTTATTCATTGTTGTAATTAAATTATAGGGCTCAATGTGTAATCTATTTTACATCAAATTTTATAGTAGACTTATAATCCTAGAATGTTTGTAAATTTAATAGCTAACAAATAACTTGATAGGTGCAACTAAAAACCAAAAAATGTGGTTTGATTTATCTCCATTAGGCTGGAAAGCTAAAAAATCTACTAGGTTTATCCCTATTAGGTTGAAAACCCAAAAGTGTAGCTTAATAAACTTACAAGTGGTGAAAACTCACAAAAGCACTAGAAACTAATATTTGCAAAACTACCCTTGACATATCAAAAAAAGCCAAAGGTCACCATATGTCATACCTGTATAGGTTGTATAGTTATATTGGATACCTTATAGTATCTCCTATTGGTTATATATGTTTGAAGATGACATTAGCGACACATCCCTACATTTATATGAGATATATTATTAACATGTCGTGTTACACATATGCTAAGATACTCAAATATGGATAAGGAGAACTAGGGAATATATATTAGAAGAGAAAGATATACTAAGCTATCCAATATTATATTTTTGTACTTAGTGTAGAAGAGAAATTCTAGACCAAGAATGCAAGTGCAAACTCAATACTCTACTTCTAATGAAAGGTAAATAAAATAATGAAAGATTAGAGAAGCATAATATGTTCCATAACATTCTTTTATGGCTCTAAATGTATGTGTTGAAGTTGCTCTTTGGTTCTCTAATGTGATAACATATACATACAAATTTTATCATATGGAAACATTTGGGGATGTCATTATTTTATAGAGTTGAGGGGAAAGGAATGGAGGACTAGGTTTTTTTGGAATCGAGGACTAGAATCATGAGAGAATTTTTGAATTTGAATTTGAGAGGGAAGAGAGAATTAAATGTAGGTGGTTGGGTTGATGGAGGGCTTGTGTTGACTTGATTAGGTAGATGGGAATAATTGAATGCTAATTTGAATTTGGATTGAAGGTCTAAGTTGGAAATGAATGGCTATGATTAGTCTAATTGATTTGATGGCTAGGATAGATTATTAATTTCATTTTAGATTTGATGAAGTGGAAGTAAGTTACATTAGTTTGAGTTTGGATTGGTGATTTGGAATTATTTTAATTTTAAGCTATGGATGTGACATGATTATCCCCTTAATGGTTGATTAAAAGTTAGGATTTGGGGATTTTAGCTAATTAAATAATAAACTCTAAAGTCTAAACCGTAAACCCTAAAGCCATCATTTTTTCTTAGGCTCTTAATGAAATTTGGTTGTCTTAGGCAACTCCACCAAATTTCATTACCTTATGCCATGTAATTGTTTCCTAGGATCTTGCAGCATGTAGATCCCCTTAAGCTATCCTATTACCTTAAACCCTAAACTCTAAAGTCTAAACCCTAAACCCTAAAGCCATCATTTTTTCTTTAAAGGCTCTTAATGAAATTTGGTTGCCTTCGGCAACTTCACCAAATTTTATTCATTTGAGCCATGCCATTTTCTCCTAGGACCTCACTAGACGTAAATCCCCTTAAGCCATCCTGTCACCCTAAATCGTAATTCAATTTTCTTAAGGGGTTGACAATATGACATTTCTTAAGGGGATTAAAGAAGTTCTTAAAATTTGGTGATCAAAGTTGCCCAAGGCCCAACCAAATTTAACAATAATAAGATCCTGCAAGATTATACAATATCAATTTAGTTAATTGTATTTTCATTCAAATAACATGTGCCTTAGACATATAAATATTTGGTGAACGATGGATATTTTGTGTGATGAATTTATAAATTTGGTTCCAAATGGATATTTTTAGTGACATGAATTTATGATTTTGGTTGTATATGGATATTTTTAGTGACATGGATTTGTGAAGTTGGTGGAATTTATGAACTTATAATGAATAGTATATAATAGTATATATTTAATGACTATCTATTAGATCATGATTTCTCCTGCTGAAAAATTGTGTGTGTGTTAAAGACATAAAATGAGATTTTGTGAATGTTTCAAGTTTATTGTTTAGTATGTATGTGCATGTATTAAAAATTTGCATAATAGTTCTTAAATTTTGAAATTTGTATATGTATGTATGTATAGTTTAGTTTAATGATTTGTACGCATGCAAATTATGTATCATATTTTTTATTTTAAATGTACATGTACATACATTTAATTTTTAATTTTGTATGGACATGCTCTTGAGTTGAACAATCAATGTATATATATGTGCATTTCAATTAAATATATGAGCTTAATATATATGTTGCTCATCCTATTTCAATTATTTATATATGATCTTAATTTTTGTATGCGCATGGGTCCTATTTTGTATGATTTTAAATGCAGGTGCACATTATATCAAGCATATATCATGGATGATTTTAACATTGATGATATCATCAATCCACCACCTGAGCCACAGCCAGATCCGCCTCCCTCCCCCCCTCGACCTCCCTCCCCACCTCCACCTCCACCTCCACCTCCACCTTATATGCCACCTCCAGCACCTATGGCATCTGATGAGGCTCGCTTGAGAGCACGTATAAATGATCAAGTTGCATCCTTATAGACACAAATCAATGCTATGCAGAGTCAAGCATTGATTGCACCACATGTGAGACGTTTTGCATCTGTAATGCAAAACGTTGTTGATTCCATTAGGATGATCGATTCTGATCTTGATAGGCATCGACGAGAGAGAGAACAAATGAGACAATTTTATTCTGATGGTCTCTCTTATAAACAAATATTAGACCTTAAAATAACAAAAGCCCATCTAGCCCCTACTTTCTTGACCCCGTTACCCGACAACCCATTCCACCCAACAAATCTAGAATATCCATGAGGTGGTGCGTACATCCACAAATGATTGCACATTTTTGGGATCGATGGTATATGGTTTTTGATAGTCCCCCACATGCTAATTGGGAGTGCCCATTGTATTTTTTGAGAAAACTGTATGTAGAGTTTGTTTTGGGGAAAAAGCCCAATTATTTTGATTTTAGATCATTTCAAGGTGTTGGTGGCGGCATGCCTACAGAGTGAGGAACAGAGGTTGATCCCCGCGCCGGAGTGCATGCACAACCCCTTGTTGTTGCTCACGGGGTCCTCCCATTCCTGCACCGTACATCATCAAAGCTCACGGTATCAACATTAGGTTCCCTTAGTACACTCAGGAGACCTTGATCAGCACGCTTCTGCGATAGCGAGTGGGGAGCATAGAGACGATGATGATGATGGAGGAGTTTTTTATGGAGCTGGTCCGAGTACTGCTCCAGGAGTGTCGAGACCCATCCCCCATATATGTACTAGTTGTCATAAAGTGTGTTATGGACCTGATCAGGCTACACCTAGTTCAGGTGGACGGGGAGATTCTGGTGGTTCATCTGGTCGCATCAATTCATTTGTAGAGTTCCTCGTAGCAGAACATCACCCTGAGGACACTACGACACAGGTATAAATATGCATCTAGATGTATGAACTCATTTTATAATAATTTTTATGGGTGTATATATCAAAGAAAAGTTTTCAATACATTTTAACAATCAATTTTTTTGGTGTACAGATGACACCTTCGATGCAAGGGCAATCATCTGTACCACGAGTACATATATCGACACCGGTCATACTTGGAAACCCTTATGGGGTATTTTGATTTCAATTTTTAAAATTATATATGAAATCATAAATTATTTAACTTGAGTTTTAAATTTATAATTGAATCACATATATGTTTCAAATATTCATGTTGGTTTAGGTGGAGTCAATCGGCATCCACGTCGATTCCTCTTGAGGGATTGTCAAGCACTCCTCCACTATCAAGCGACATAGATCAGGGGCAAGTACATTCATATTGTAAATTTGTTTAAAGTTTACATTAGTATAGTTACAATTTTATGAGTTTTGAATTCACTAGATATATGAAATGCATGCATGCACACTTGTAAATATTATAAGCGTTAAATGTCTATGTACATGTATGTCTAGGTTGATACCACAATAAGAATGGGCATTGGGCAAACATTTGATGTTGCAGTTACTCGTGAGGCCACTGATTTCCAGGTTGTTTACAAAACTTTCTAAAAAAATGTGCAAACTTGAATATATATGTATATATTAACCTAATTGAATTGTACATGCTTTAATTTTGATCTTGTAGGACTTTGTTGGTGCAACTTTCAGCCCTAACCTAGACATAGTTACACCACTAGGAGGACATGTAGAGCAGGCCTCAGATGAAATGGTAATTTTATTTTTTTATTATATTTAAAGTGAATTATAAATTTTAAATTGAATATATACATATTAATATGATATTTTCACATATTCTTTTTCTTTTATAGCAAGAGACACATCCTGTAGTTGAGCATGTACAGACAGGTCCTGGAGAAGAGCCTAGTGCACAACCTCAGAATACGGTATGTAATTAAAATATGATAAATTCTGAATTAAATTGAATAAAAAAATAATAATTGTAGAGTTGTACATCTAATTTTTAATTTCTTTGTCTTGTTTATGTAGACTGATTTAGAGAATTTAGAGGTTTCTTCAGGCTCACCAGAGCATCCAGATTTAGAGATGGTGGTAATTTAATTTTATGATCGATTATAAATAAAATTGTCATTAAATTATTTTTTATTGTCTTACATCTAATTTCATCTTTCTCTTATGTACAGAGTGTTTCAGGTCATCCACATAGTCCGCATGGTGTGAAGAGGTCTCTTGATTATAGAGACAGTACATGACCTACAAACATGTGATTTTATATGTTTTATATTTCTTGTAACTTATCATGTACTCTGTTGGACTTTATTTCATGTGTGCTTAATATATTGGTTTCATACACTTAATATGTTACATAAATTATGGACTTTATTATTGTTTGAAATTTTAATTTACGCATGTACATTTATGCATTTTATGTTCATAATGAAGACATTAATATAGGACATTAATGTGAAATTTACTGAAGACTTCATAATTGTAGAATAATTTTAGGTTTAATCTTCTTTTCAATGAACAAGAAGATATTTTCCTTCTAATGTATTAATTTTAATTTTATGAGAGAAAATTTATGTGGATTTACCTACTTATTTAGTTCTATAAATTGAATTTTACCTCATTGTTGGTGCACTTGGAATTCCTATACCTTGTGAATATCATGGATATCACCATTCTTTGTTATTTTATTCTTTAATTTTTCCTTAACTAAATTGACAAATAAAGTCATTGCTCTAAACTCTTAAGCAAATAAAATTCTTTATAGTGAAAAAATCTAACAAGGTATTGATATAATTAGCTAATGTACATATTTATAAAATGACACCATTAGTTTCTCACTAGTAATGGAAAAAAGTGTTCCTACTAAAAATTAAGGAAAGAGGTAATCATTAGAAAAAATATAAATTATGATAACATGAGAATGTGTATATGTAAAACGATTGTAACCATTAGGTGATGAATACGTAGTGTACACACATGATAAATTTTAAAAATGATGAATATGGAGCTCAATCCAAAGGAAAATTAATTTCATCATTGTTTCCCCCATTTAGAATATCATGATTGTGTGTAGTGTATGAAAAATGAATAAAAGTCTTGTCTCCATGTGTCAATAACAAGAAAAAAAATAGAATATCACATAAATTATATGATAACATAAGAATGTGTATATGTAAAACAATTGTAACCATTAGGTGATGAATACGTAGTGTACACACATGATAAATTTTAAAAATGATGAATATGGAGCTCAATCCAAAGGAAAATTAATTTCATCATTGTTTCCCCCATTTAGAATATCATGATTGTGTGTTGTGTATGAAAAATGAATAAAATTCTTGTCTCCATGTGTCAATAACAAGAAAAAAAAAGAATATCACATAAACTATGTACATAAGAAATAGAAATATGACCCACAAAATTTTCTCTGTGAATTAAGGTTAGGGTTATAGGATAAAACTTTGGGTAAAGGTTAGGATTAGGAGACAACTAGAGTTAGGGTTAGGTTTCAATTAGGGTCAGATACAACAAGGCTTAGGGATAGGATTAATTTTAGGACAGGGTAAGGGTTCATCTAACACTAATTTATAAGTTGTCAAAACAAATAATGGCGTCTTAAGGGGGTGTCTAAAGGGGTCATAATAGAACATGTTAATTAAGGGGACATCTAAAGGGGTCATAATAGAATGTCTTAAGGGGATGTCTAAAGGGGTCATAATAGAACATGTTATTTAAGGGGGCGTCTAAATGGGTCATAATAGAACGTCTTAAGGGGATGTCTTAAGGAGTTAGAATATGTCTTAAGGGGATGTCTAAAGGGGTCATAATAGAATGTGTTAATTAAGGGGATGTCTACAAAGGGAGTCATAATATAACATATTAATTAAAGGGATATCTAAAAGGGTCATAATAGAAGATGTCTTAAGGGGATGTCTTAAGGGGTTATAATATGTCTTAAGGGGATGTCTAAAGGGGCCATAATAGAATGTGTTAATTAAGGGGATGTCTTAAGGGGATGTCTAAAGGGGTCATAATAGAATGTGTTAATTAAGGGGATGTCTTAAGGGGTCTTAAGGGGATGTCTAAAGGGCTCATAATATAACATGTTAATTAAGGGGATGTCTAAAAGGGTCATAATAGAATGTATTAAGGGGATGTCTTAAGGGGTTATAATATGTCTTAAGGGGATGTCTAAAGGGGTCATAATAGAATGTGTTAATTAAGGGGATGTCTTAAGGGGATATCTAAAGAAGTCATAATAGAGATGTGTTAATTAAGGGATGTCTTAAGGGGATGTCTAAAGGGGTCATAATATAACATGTTAATTAAGGGGATGTCTAAAAGGGTCATAATAGAATGTCTTAAGGGGATGTCTTATGGGGTTATAATATGTCTTAAGGGGATGTCTAAAGGGGTCATAATAGAATGTGTTAATTAAGGGGATGTCTTAAGGGGTCTTAAGGGGATGTCTAAAGGGGTCATAATAGAACATATTAATTAAGGGGATGTCTAAAAGGGTCATAATAGAAC